>JBBBDQ010000357.1:955000-1012500 GCA_037127315.1 Ascarosepion bandense
AACAATGACAAAAGACGTATACCTGATCAGGGAAAGTGTGAAAAATCCCAGGAAGATATTCGTTTTGTTTCAATTAATTTGCAGAAGGGTATAATTCCATCAACAAAGTCATTACTTTATTTAAGCTGATGAAATCCTAAAGAACGATTTTTTTCCATTTTGTAATTAATTTGCATAAACATTGTTTTGATATATAAAAATTTATATATGTTATCTAATCTAAATCTAAACTTATTTATAAATGGAACTTTTTGTGTGTGTGTGTGTGTGTGTGTGTGTGTGTGTCCGTTACCTATAAACTCCGAAACGGCTGAACCGATTTTCTTGAAAATTTACACAGTTGTACTATAAGCGTCTGCGAGTGTTCTTAGCTAGGTTTTGTGTCGAGGTACTCCCGATAAATATCGAAAATCGATAATCGAAAAAATCGGGTTATAGAAGGAGTGGTCCGATTTTAATCAAATTTGATACGCTCATAGACAAAGACATAAAAAACGATATTCAGAAATTTCAAGGTTACAGTTCTTACAATAGTGCAGAAAATCGATAATATATATATATAAAAGGCAAGATGTTTATGTGTGTGTCTGTTTATCTGTCTGTATATCCTTTACAAATCCACAATTTCTATCCGAATCTCACCAAACTTCACACAAATATTCCTTAGGCTGAATCTGAGCTCCAGGACCATGGAATAGTTTTAAAGCTTTCATTACACCCGAGCAATGCCGGGTTATACTGCTAGTCCCACATAAATATAAGTGCATTTAAAATCTTTAATAAAATATACACTGTAATCTTGGATACAAAAAGAAAATGAGAGTTACTCCTCTTGAACCATGAAAGCAACAATATAGGTCGCTGCTCGTTTCCTAGTATTCTCTTCAGTTAGGGTGGCTATCTAACCTCGGTTGTGTTTCTTCAACACCCACAGAGCAAGTTTGGGTTTATACTGCACCTATTCTTATTAGAATTTGCTTACAAAAATGAGCAAATTGAAAAAAAATATACGTTGTGCAATCTGGATGAAGATTACATCATGTACAATAGTGGTTATTCTCTCTGAGTCAAAATACTCTCTGAAGAGTACAAATGTACCACTGGGGGTAAATGAACCCCAGTTTGGCAACCCCTTTCATTAGTTGATAAAAATTAAATTCTTATCACTTATTCATTACTGAATCAATTGTTACCGAGTTATTTTATTAGATAACATTATCGAAACTATTTTATCAAAAAATTTTATCGAAATATTTTTTAGGTCAATTACTCGTCTCGGTGAATCTCTGGTGACAAAATTGGGCTTGAGACATGACTGACCGGACAGAAGATTTCCCGCAGTAGCTTGCTATTATCACTAGTTGCTAACCAAGGCTGTAGAACCCAATCTGTCAATTGTTCAAATTTAAATTCAAATAATTTTTAAAATTATTTTTAGTACAGAAATTTGTTGAATGCAGTAATAATACTTTTAAAATCTCACGTTACAAATGTATATACAGCTTAGAAATTTGAATTTAAATTTGAACATTTGTATAAAATTTGGTCATCCAGGGTTTTATATTAAGAATCCGAACGACAGAATTTCAAACAATAATAATAATAATAATAATAATAATAATAATAATGTTAATTGTCTAGGTTTTTTGTTAAATCCATCAATGATTTAACAAAAAACCTAGACAATTAACAGCAATGGTCTTATTCAAATAGTAAGTCAGTCAGTTAAGTGCCATACGTGATACACGCTTGGGCGATCATGTCTCGAAAGAGACATGACCGACTGGGCAGAAGATTATCCCGCAGTAGGTTGCCATTGCTTTCTGCAGTAGACTGGTTGCCGACCAAGGCTATAGAACCCAATTGCCGACCAAGGCTATAGAACCCAATGTAACCGTAGTTACAATTTCTGGGAGAGAGTGCATAATGAATCTGTTCAGAGGTGAACAGTAATTGAATAAAGCCGACATAAATAAAATTTAAAAAGTAACATGGTTATACCTGTTAAATAAATCATTTGTATTTACTAACATATGTACATTGCACATTATGAATTCAAAAAGGAACAAAAAATAAAATAGTCTTCAATTCTATACGCCTAACAAAAAATAAACTTCAGATGTATACTCCTCTAATATCAAGTGAACTGCAGTTTAAAAAAAAACTGCAGTTCATTCGAATGTTTTAGGACAAAATCTGTTTTACTGCAAGTATATTTTCTGGGATTTTTTATTATAAAAATATTTGTCATCACCCCTTCTCCATTTTGAAAGTATTCACGATTTATCAAAACGAGACGAGTAATTGACCTAAAAAATATTTCGATAAAATTTTTTGATAAAATAGTTTCGATAATGTTATCTAATAAAATAACTCGGTAACAATTGATTCAGTAATGAATAAGTGATAAGAATTTAATTTAAATCGGATAATTCCTTGAGTTTGGTAATTTTTAAAAACGGGTTTGCTTTTTTGCTTTCATTTCAGAAAAAATAATTTTGGCGGTACCAATTATAAACCATCCCCCACCCGGCCAATTCCTAGCCTATGATTTCACCTTGAAAGAAAAACGTATTCCTGTCAAATTTCAGCTTCCTAAATTCAAATATGTGGCCTGCAACTTGCATAGATTTTTTTTATTGGTTTCTAAAGGAATCTGACGGGGGATTTAGATTCATTGATGTTTGATCGAATGAAATTATATGAAATCAAGATTAGTAATCGAAACACCCAGTACTCGTATAAACAATAAATAAAATAAAATAAATCAATTAGGTCTGAAATTAAAAAGAAATCCATCAATGATTTAACAAAAAACCTAGACAATTAACAGCAATGGTCTTATTCAAATAGTAAGTCAGTCAGTTAAGTGCCATACGTGATACACGCTTGGGCGATCATGTCTCGAAAGAGACATGACCGACTGGGCAGAAGATTATCCCGCAGTAGGTTGCCATTGCTTTCTGCGGTAGACTGGTTGCCGACCAAGGCTATAGAACCCAATATGTCCTGCTATTTAACCGATAACTAGAAGGAAGAGACGGATTGATACCTTTCCCAAGGGTATTTGCGCGTAAGTGAATACAATGGATTCAGCTGGAATTCGAACTCGGCTCACGCAGTTTCTCGTTCCGAGCCGATATCCACTGTACCACAACGCACATCCTCAAATAATAAGTATACAAATTGATAAAATAAAATGAAGATGCATCTCAGAGTTATTACGACCTGTGAGGCAGTTACACAGACCATGACAGACAAAGAAATAAAATATTACAATCGAACCACTAAAATTGTAGTTGTTATTTAGTAAGCTTTGCTTATTTTAGTACTAGGTCACAAGTATGGGGCATCCTGTGAAGGTCACTAGACAGCTTTAATAGTCAATCAAACCAGTTTTCTAATCATTAACCTACACCTAAGCTTCCTCATTACAATTTGTAATTGTGGGCGCCAGATTTACCACGTAGTAATGCAGGACAAACTGTTCAAATTTAAATTCAAATAATTTTTAAAATTATTTTTAGTACAGAAATTTGTTGAATGCAGTAATAATACTTTTAAAATTTCACGTTACAAATGTATATACAGCTTAGAAATTTGAATTTAAATTTGAACATTTGTATAAAATTTGGTCATCCAGGGTTTTATATTAAGAATCCGAACGACAGAATTTCAAACAATAATAATAATAATAATAATAATAATAATAATAATAACACTAACCAGTCAACTTAATAAGACAGAATGTGGTTATAAAATAGGACAAAAGAAAATAAGCCATCTATTTTACATGGATGACTTAAAGTTATATGCTAAGAATGATAATGAGGTGGAAGGTCTTCTGCAAACTGTAAAATGCTTCAGCGAAGACATTGGAATGAAATTTAATTTGAATAAATGTGCTAAAGCTACAGTTTTACGTGGATCAATACAAGAAACATCCTCAATTAGCCTAGACCCTGCTGTAACAATAAAAGAATTGAAACCAGAAGAAGCTTATAAATACCTAGGTGTAAATGAGAGCGAAAACATTCACCATAAAAAAATGAAAGAAATAGTGCGTAAAGAGTACTATAGAAGGCTACGAATGATATTAAAAACTGAATTAAATTCACAGAATAGAGTTATGGCCATTAATAGCCTTGCAATCCCAGTTGTCCAATATAGCTTCAACATCTTAAACTGGACTCTAAACGACATCAGGCGAATGGATGCTAAAACAAGAAAGCTTCTTTCTAAGCATAGGATGCATCACCCAAAGGCTGATGTAGACCGTCTATACATACCCCGTAAAGAAGGTGGAAGGGGTCTTATTCAGCTGGAATTGTCATACAAGACAACAACTATTGGCTTACTAACATACATAGAAACAACAAAGGATTGGATGATACAATTAGTAAGGCAACATGAAGAAAGAAAGAAAAATATTCAATAATAAAAGAAGGCAGTAAATACAAACAAGAATTACAGTTAGTAGATTCTGTAGAAAAGCAAAACAGTAGCCAAGAACCAACTATTGCGGCAAAAAATATGAAAATGAAAGCCAAAGATAAAGCTCTTGAAAAGATGAAACAGCGCTGGCAAGTCAAACCTCTGCATGGCCAATATCCAGTACGTGCCAATAAATCCAATGTTGACAAAGTTAATACTCATCGATGGTTACGTGCATCTGGATTAAAGTCTGAAACTGAAGGATTTATACTTGCAGCACAAGACCAAAGTCTTTTCACTAGAAACTTTCAGGCAAATATTATGCATAATAATATGGATCCAAAATGCAGGTTTTGTGATAAACACCAAGAAACAATAGACCACCTAATCTCAGGCTGTTCTGTGCTTGCCCCAAACGAATATAAAAATCGCCACGATAGAGTTGGGCAATATTTACATTGGGCAATATGCAAACATTATGGAAAAGCTGTAAACAAACACTGGTGTGAACATCATCCAGCACCGGTTACAGAAATAGAAGATGTAACCATTCTATGGGATTACACCATCTACACAGACAGAAAAATTGAAGCAAACAGGCCAGACATTATTGTTAAAAACCAGAAGGAGAAAACTTGTCTATTAATTGATATGGCTTGTCCAGCGGATTGTAACATAGCAATCAAGGAATTTGAAAAACTGTCAAAATATAAAGACCTGGAAATTGAAATAGAAAAAATGTGGAAATTGAAAACAAGAGTTGTGCCAGTGATAGTAGGTGCACTTGGAATGATAAAAAATGGAACAAAACAACACATTGAAAGAATCCCTGGAAACCCCAGCTTAAGAGATATACAAAAAATTGTCTTATTAAGTACAGCCCACACACTAAGGAAAACGTTATCTATGTAATGCTGGGGATGATAGGGAAGATAGAAAAACATGAAATGGAGCCATAACAACACGCCACTACCTGTCTTAGGTCTCCCCGCAGACTTGGTTGGTAGTGAGACCAAAGCAGAAATCGAAATATGATGAAAAATGACATAATAATAATAATAATAATAATAATAATAATAATAATAATAATAATAATAATAAACATGGGTATGCCTGCTAAATAAATCAATTGTATTTACAAACATATGTACATTAATTCAAAAGAGTAAAAAAAGGGTAAGAATAGTCTTTAGGACAGTAATCCTGACTTTTTTTTAAAAACTCTAGCGTTTCAATGAATAAATAAAAAAATAACTGTAGTTCACTTTGTGTTGATGCCAGCTATGTAATAGCGGTGGAAGTAATTGACAGGAACATCCGTCCGTAGATAAGGTCAATAAAGGACAAGGGTGGTTGACAGATATATCCAGTCGTAGATGATGTCAACAAAGTGCAGCGAAAGAAAACAACCGACAACCGGCTTGAAAACAATGGACCGTCGGGTGTAATTGACAGACACATCCAGCTGTAGATAATTTCAACAAAGCGACAGCACGAAAAGGCAAAGATGCGTAGGAATTTTAAAGTCTATAATTTTTGACTGAAGAGACAGAGAATTCCCGCTGTCTTCCGACACTCTCCGGCTGCTCTCCTGATTCACACAAGCGTCACCAACAAAGAATAAAAATATATGATTATCTCTTTATATGTGAAAAGTGTATGTATATAATTATAAATATCAATATCTCTCTCTCTCTCTCTCTCTATATATATATATATATGTAATTTATTTATTTATAATTATATACTTTATATATATATATATATATATGTAATTTATTTATTTATAATTATATACTTTATATATATAATTTATTTATTTATATATAATTTATTTATTTATAATATATATTTATATATGTAATTTATTTATTTATAATTATATACTTTATATATATAATTTATTTATTTATTAATTTATTTATTTATAATTATATATATATATATTTATTTATATATATATATAATTTATTTATTTATAATTATATATATTTATATATGTAATTTATTTATTTATAATTATATACTTTATATATAATTTATTTATTTATAATTATATATATATAATTTATTTATTTATAATATATATTTATATATGTAATTTATTTATTTATAATTATATACTTTATATATGTAATTTATTTATATATATATATTTATATATAATTTATTTATTTATAATATAATTTATTTATTTATAATTATATATTTATTTATTTATTATATATATATATATATATATATATATATATATATATGTAATTTATTTATTTATAATTATATACTTTATATATATATATATATATGTAATTTATTTATTTATAATTATATACTTTATATATGTAATTTATTTATTTATAATTATATACTTTATATATATATATATATATATATGCAATTTGTTATATATATTATATTATTTATATATTATATATGCGTGGTACTTCTGTTTGTCTGACGATCGCAAGAGCGTGAAACCCAGGGTTACAAACTCACACCTATCTATATGATTATCTCTTTATATATACGTGTTCCTAGTTTGTCCAGATCGAGCGATATATAACAGCTATACATATAGCTAGGATCAGTTGTACGCGCTCAAGTAAGTGAAGCTGCCCACTTTGTTTTTTGCTATTGTTCACAATATAAACCATAGAGGTATGGAGGGTTACAAAATTAAAATACTGAAAAATGAAAGAAAATAAATGGGTTGTAACATCTGTTGAATTTTTAAAATGTGTCAATATAAAAAGACATTTATTGATAAATTTATTGATAAATATTAATAAAAATGTTTCGATTCCTCCGAAAAGAAAATAAGAAAATGAAGTCATTCCCAAGAATAGTTTTAGAATTTAAATTCCATTGAACCGAACGCAGCTCTTCGGATAATTACAAAAAACAAATTATACAAGATGTAAGAGTTTTGATTTTTATGAGATTTAAATTTTTTTTATAGAAAAAGATATTGGGAATCTACGTCACGGCGTATTCAGACACAACTCCAAATGCTTCAATTATTACAGACACAACCTTAATCTTTACATCCCACAGCTTTCTCAGTTCCTGAGTGAGAACTTTTTATTTCGCTTTAGTTCCTCTTTATCTTGTCATTTATGCTGAAGTATGACATCTTGAATATATTAGACAATGAATGTCAGATGACCTATTTGACACCAGAGATTCACCAAAAGGCTTAGCAGACATTCATTGTTCATTAAATACAGTAAAACATGTTTAAATGAAAGAGTGTGCTTTACCTAAGTATAAGATGTTCGAAGTATATATCAAACTAACTTTATTTTCCTTGTTCGTAATAATGAGATGAACCTTCTTGTTTGTGGTCCTGACCTATCTAACTATTCAGAAGTCAAAAGTATATTATCTACTTAACCTTCTTCGCTCCACAAAATATCCAACTCCATGTCGAAGTCTACCTCATCGGACTCTCTGCCTCCGGCCAGAGAGGAACCCAGTCGAGATTATGCCGAAGAAGAGTCTCGTCTAGGGATAAACAGACATAACTACCTTATGCAAGGTCTACGGGGAATTTTTGCCCCGGCTTAAGGGCTCAGAGTACCTACAATAAAATTTGCCTCTTACGCCTCAGTGGGGAGGTAAACATTACCATGCGTTATCTTTACAAAAGTCAGATTAGACCAACAATGGATTATTGCTGCCTTTTTGACATGAAGTGGAAAGAGTATATTGGGTCTGCTGCTAGGAAAGTGACTTTACTGTGTCGTGCTAGACAATTTTTCTTATAAATCTCTAAGGATCTTACACATTGAATATATTTGCTACATCTGGTTTAATACTTCTGCTATATATTTAGTGATTCTTGATAAAATAAAAAGAAGAATATTTAATTTTATTGGTCCTGACCTGGCTATTCGGCTTTATTCACGTTTCCACCACCATAATGTAGCTTTCCTGTGTTCTGTCTATAAACATTTTCATGGTAATTACTCCGATGAGCCCTCCTCCGTGGTATCGCTACTTTTTATGAATTTAAGCGCAGTACTGGATTGACAGCCGAGTTAGAATTCCAATTGAATTCGTTGCATTCACTTGCACGAGAATAACCTTGCGAAAGGTATGAATCCGTCTCTTCTCCCTCCAATTATAGGTTAAATAGTAGGACAGATTGGGTTCTACAGCCTTGGTTAGCAACTAGTGATAATAGCAAGCTACTGCGGGAAATCTTCTGTCCGGTCAGTCATGTCTCAAGCCCAAGCGTGTATCATGTATGACTCTTAACTTTACCAGATTGGCAGTTAGGTCCCATCAGCCTATAACTCTAATTTCTCTCTTCCTAATAACGTCTTTTCCTTCTCTCACATTTCTTCATACTCAGCAACCCTTTGCGTCTCAGTGGACTTATTTCTTGCTTGGGATCAAATGATAAAAAATATTTGCGCTGTAACTGTCTCATTCTTACCTTGTTTGTTAGTAGAATTATAGTGAACATAGAACAAGAATAGATATTTTCCCCTTTTTATCCATCCCCAATCACAATCTGTCAATAACTGTCACGACACAGCAAAGAAAGTAACCAGAAAAAAACACTTCATGGACTTGAACACTTGAAGCGCCCAAGAAAAAAAAAGGAACCCGAAAAGCGGATCATGACAAAAATTCGAGAAACTAATTTCATCTTGGCTATGTATAAATAAAAGTTTTGATTTCATTACGCATGCGTGTATTCATTATTGCCAATCTCCACCTTTAGATATTGACAGCAATCAGTTATTGTCGAGGGAGCCCAATATGCGTATCAACCGCATTTAAGCAGAAATGACCTTTCCAGTTTGAGTTTTGCTTAACGGTATATCAACCTTTGTGGGTTATTTAATGCCAAAAAGGTGGGGTTTTACGGTATACTTTTTAATGTTCAGTTATAGCGAAAAGGTTGATCCAGTCAGATTTTCATGAAATTTTTATGTTTTTATTCTTTTTTTATTTTAGAAAACAGAAAATGTCTTATGGTTTTGTATTCAAAAATGTTTTGCTGAGAATAATTTTTTCTTCAAAAATGTATTGTTGGTAATATTTTCCTTCAAAAATGTATATTTTTCTATAAAAGTCTATTTTTATACTTTCATAGTTTAGGAGTTAACTATTTTCCCATAGCTGGGATCTTAACAGGTGCTACCACTCTGGGTCAGGGTGGACCTGAGAACAGCAGCAATTAAGAGGTGGTTCCATGTTCCTCACAACCTTGCTGCTGGATGCAGTTTACCGTCATGCCCAGGACCAGACCTTTCCAGACCACTGTGACTACTAACACGCGCTACCAAAAAGTGGTTGCAGGACCTGTATATGCGACCTACCACCGTATCCAGTGAATATTGGCTGTAAATACAAAAAACAACTATATTAACCTTAGCTTTGCATAAAACAACAAATATAGGAAACTTGGAGGTAACATTAACAAAAAGTTAACGATTACTTTTTCAGGCATTTATTTTTGCTTTTTGATAACTATAAAATAATTTTGACACTTCATGTTCGTGGTGTTAAACTTTGACTACCTTTATAAAAGGAAGTCTTTGGTTGTCTATAAAACCAGTTCAACTAAAAAAGTTATAATCTTTTTCATTCTCAATGCCGAATACTTCACTTTAACTTTATTTACTTTTCATTTTTTTATCTTCTATTCTCTACTCCTTACTAACAACACTGGTACCTGATACGGACACATAACAGTTAATCATAACAATTTCAACTGTTACTGAAGCAAACCTTTCGTTGTTGTAAAAGATATTCGTTTTTTTTTTGTTTTTTTTTTGTTTTTTTTTACCTATATTTAATTCTGATATTTAAAACTTAGGAAAAAAAAAAAGAAAGCCAAGAATAGATTTATGTTGTTTAACTTCAACTTCGTGTATAATTTTCAATTTGAAGTTTTATACGAAAAGACATTAGACAACTTTAATCAAATAAATTTAGCCGACACAAATTGACCAAAACGTTTAAAACGGCTTAAACGTTTTCTACAATTTAGCTTGTTGCGGAGTTTGGGATCATTGAATAAATTTTAATATATCAGAAGGAACTTTGTTGAGGTCGCGTGAAACAACTCCGGAAACAGTTGAATTCTATGTAAGGCACAAGGTCAATATTCAAATAATTAAATGACTCTGTTCAACAACGAAAATATTTTATATGCATAAATACAGATATTAATAAACAATATTCCAAACAGAATTGTATGACGTAATTACAGTTTTTCGTCCAATGAAAATTTAAAGAATATGCAGAGAATGAATTCATGTTAAACAGTTCAATTCAAAGATTTTCTTATTGAATGACATGTTCGTAAATGATTTGTTTGTTATTATAGCCCAAAATATACGTGACTGTTTCCAACAAATCAGAATAAGTAAAGAAGAAATAGTCAAAGTGATCTACCTTTAGTTGCAATCATAAACTGGAAATAGAATGTTTTATATATTTTTCATGTCAGTAAAAAATTTTTGATTGTTCTTTCAATGAAGCTGGGTTTGATTCAAATAAAGTCGACGGAAGATTTTTTGGTGCAGGTCTTTGTTGATTTTTGTATGTTAAGATTTCTTCGCAGAGAGAAAAGTTTGTTCATATGTTAACTGATAATTAAAGCTTTTTCGTCGAGGTTCATGAAAATAGTTGAGTAAGAAAAAGGGCTGGTTATGATGAGCGGTACTTTTCGGTTTCGATTTATCAGAAAGAAGGTTCGTGATGCCTGCTTCTTCCGAGTTGCAGCTCGCATTGGAGATTCTGCTTCGCGCAACAGAATTTATACTACTTTTGGTCACATGACAGGTTAAAAAACCATTTCAATTTTAGGCGCAATTTTCAACTTAAAAATATCTGTATTTTAAATATTAGGAAAAAAATAGTCACTCAGAGATAATTATTTCAGGTTTGAATTTGGATCCTCTTCTAAACTTAATTTGTCATATTTCTTTAAAACTGTTACCCACAATGGATAAATTGTCGCTTAATTGCAATGTAAAATTTGTCGTATTATTTTTCATGTATTTAACAATTCTCCCATATTCAACAGTAATTTTTTTATTCATATTAGAGTGGAGCTGTAGAAGCTTCACACAAACTGATGAAACGATTTTCTACGAAGACAAACTTAATCAAATGAATTTGGCTCTAAACAATATGATGAAAACATTTTAATTGGTGGGAAGTTTTCTACAAAGCGTATTAGATTTCTTCACGCGTTTCTTTAATAACCCTAATGGACCTGACTCACTGCTAGATTTCTGTTTCACTTCTATCCCTGACTCTTGCCATGACAAGCAGCTTTGCCCTCTTGGCAACTCTGATCATGCTGCGGTTTTCCGTTAATATCTCCTTTTCACTTCCCCTCTCTCCCGAGAAACCTTCAACCAACAGAATATCTTACTGAAGAGCAGAATGACAGTCGTTTTGCGATTTCTTGTGTGACGTCCCTTGGAACAAAGTTTTTAGTCTTCCCGTTGAAGACTGTGCATCCGAGGTTTCCTCTTGGGTTAAAGCTGGCATCGATGCTTTCATCCCAACCAGGAAGTTACGACTTAAACTCCATTCGTCCCCTCTGGTTCTCCCCTCCTTGCTCGGCCGCTACTTCCCCCAGGAATCATTTCTTCTGGCCTCATCGGAGCCACGCGTCTGACCATAATAGACGCCTTTTTGCCTTTGCTCGAAATGAGAGCAAGAGGATCCTAAATGATGCTAAGCGCTGTTGTTTGCTGACAGAATGAAGCCGCGTATAGCATTCCGCAAGTTCGGCTCCAAAGACTACTGGCAGCTTTGTAAAAATGTGTTAAACAGCAGCAATCCCTCAATCCCCTCTTTAATCAATAAAGGTCCACACATCTTCAGCAGACAAGACCGTGTGATTTTCTCGCAGATTCTCCACTAACTCAACATTTGATTTGTCTGGGGTATCTGCACCCTTTTAAACTTGAGGGACGTTCACATTACCATCTTGATGGTCTCTAACATAATTTCAAAGCTTGTCCACAAAAAAGCAATCGGAGGTGACGGAATCCCAATCATTGTCCTAAAGAAATGTGCCCCTGAACTCTCCTCTGCCCTCTTCAAACTCTACAATTACTGCCTTACTGTCTCTCTGCTTCTTGCTTTCTGCCTCATCTGTCGTTCCTGTATTTAAGAACTCTGGAGAACCCTCAGACCTCTCTAATTATCGCCCTATCAGCCTCCTGAACGTTTTTTGCAAAGTGTTCGAGGTTATTATCAATGCTGAAGTGGTTCAACATCTCACAGCCTCTTCTCCGACAAACAGTATCCTTTCCGCATCACCAGGTCTACTGCTGATATGCTAATGACCATCATGGAGTATATATGCCAGGCTCACGATAAGAATGACGAAGCTAGAGTTGTTGCCCTAGATATCTCCAAAGCATTTTACAGAATCTGCCATGCTGGCCTTCTACGCAAGCTACATGGCTATGGTATAATTGGATGCTTGTTTGATCTAATCCAGTCTTTCCTTTCAACTCGCATAATGAAGATAGTATTGAACGGGCATGTTTCCAGATACTATCATACGAACGCAGATGTCCCTCAAGGCTCTATTCTAGGTCCTATGCTTTTTCTGATCTTCATCAACGATCTTCCTGATGTAATCAGATCCCCAGTAGGCATCTACGCTGACGACACCACCATCTACTCCCTTCTCGATAAGAAATCTGCCGAGGCTGACAAAACAAATTTCGCTGCTGATCTTGAAAAGGACCTCCAATCTGTGGTGGACGTGGGTAAAAAATGGCTCGTAAATTTTAATGCTTCCAAAACGAAGCTGCTATCCTTTAACCATTATTGACGATCGCTCCTACCCCCATCAACATGGATCAGGCTAGTCTCCCTTAAAGCGAAACACTGCGCCTCCTCGGTCTAACTCTCTCAGCCGACCTCAAACGGAAGGACTACATTGAATCCATAGCTAAATCTGCTGCTAAAAAGGTCGGTTTCCTATGTAGGTCAGGAGGTTTTTCTCGTTTGAAGCCATCTTGCACATATATAAATCTGTCATCCGCCCGTGCATTGAATAATGCAGTCACATCTGGTCGGGTGCCCTTGCTGCTACTCTTCTTGGGCTTCTTGACAAAATCCAATGGAGAATCTGCAATGTAATCGATCCCGACCTAGTAGCTCAACTCCAGTCACTTGCTCACCGACGTAATGTGGCTTTCCCCTGTCTCTTCTATTTTCACGGCTTCTGCTCCGATGAGCTTAGCTCCCTGGTGCCCACTCTGCATGAAACTTGCAACTATGTCCCACCCTTTTACAGTGAAATCAATAAAATGTAACCGCAACTTCTACTCTACCAGCTTCTTTTTTCGCACTTCCCGCCTGTGGAATTCCCTTCCGTATACTTGCTTCCCTGACAGCTATAATATCGATGAATTTAAATGCAATGTTAATTGCCATCTCTTATCTCCTTGACTCGCATCCTTTCCCTGACAACCTTTGTATAATGTTCTTTTCCCTTTCCACTCTACTCTCATACAGCACGAGTATTCTCACCCTTCCCTTACTCATTCTCTGAAACCCCCTATAAGTTGTTCCTCTTTCTCATCACTCTTATGTAACCCCCTGCGCACCAGTGGCAGTACTACCTTGTTTGGGTTGAAATGATTATAAAAAAAAAGTTTAATTAAATAAATCTAGCGCCACACAAACTAATCAAAAAAATTTTTTTTTAATCATCTCACCCCAAGCAAGGCATTCCACTGCCACTATTGCGCATGGGGCTACATAGGGGAAGGTAAAGAGAAGGAGTGGTTAGACATAGGGAATGTCAGGAGAGAGGTGACAGATGAGTAAGGATACCGACTAAGAGTGTTTGATAGAATGGGAGCAGGTTAGTGTGTTAGGAGGTGTCTATTGACCTTACATTTAAACTCCTGGAGATTGTAGCCGTCGGGGAAGCAATCGTGTGGAAGGGAATTCCACAGTCGGGAAGTGCGAGGAAAGAAACTGTTGGAGTAGAAGTTGCGGTTGCATTTTATCGGTTTCACTGTAAAAGGATGGGATGTAGTTGCTAATCTAGTATCTCGTGCAAATTCGTATTTAGGGGGTACCAGTGATCTAAGTTCATCGGAGCAGAAGCCGTGAAAGTATTTATAGAAGAGACACAGGGAAGCCACGTCGCGCCGGTGGGAGAGAGACTGCAGGCGATCTGCCAAGTCGGTATCTATCAAATTACAGACCCTCCTCTGAACCTTATCGAGAAGCCCGAGGAGAATAGCAGGGGCACCCGACCAGATATGGCAGCAGTATTCAATGCACGGGCGGATGGTAGATTTGTATATGTGCAGGATATATTTAGACGGAAAAAACATCCGGGCCCTACACAGAGAACCGACTTTCATAGCAGCGGATTTAGCAATGGATTCGATATAGTCATTCCATTTGAGGTCCGCTGAAAGTGTGAGACCAAGGAGGCGTAGTGTTTTATTCTCTGGGAGGCAAGCCTGGTCCATGCTAATGGGAGGTAGGTGAGATTGTCGATGATGGTTAATTGAGAGTAGCTTCGTTTTAGAAGCATTAAAATTTACTAGCCATTTCTTACCCCAGTCCAATATGGATTGGAGGTCTTTTTCAATCTCGGCTGCGAGGTTAGCTTTGACGCCTACACCAGGAGGCGAGAGTAAACTGTGGTGTCATCGGCGTACAAACCTACTTGGGCTCTTATGGAATCAGGGAGATCATTAATATATATCAGGAAGAGTGTAGGACCTAAGATGGAGCCTTGGGGGACACCTGCGTTTGTATGGTAGTTCTGAGAGGCATGTCCGTTTAACACCACCTTCATTGTGCGGTTAGAGAGGAATGACTGGATTAGTTGAAACAAATGTCCAGTTATACCATAGCTCCGCAGTTTACATAGAAGGCCAGCATGCCAAACTCTGTCGAACGCCTTAGATATATCCAATGCAACGGTTCGGGCTTCGCCATTCCTGTCGAGTGACTGGTATATGTACTCGGTGATGGTCGTTAGCATATCAGCAGTAGACCTGGTGAAGCGGAAACCATATTGCTTGTCCGAGAGGAGTCTGTGTGCTGTGAGATGCTGAACCATCTCGGCGTTGATAATGGCTTCGAACACTTTGCCAAAGATCGGAAGAAGGCTGATAGGGCGGTAATTTGCAGGGTCAGAGGGTTCTCCAGTGTTTTTAAATATAGGAACTACAGAGGAAGATTTTCAACAGGCAGGAAAGCAGGAAGCAGATAGGCAGAGGGTTGTAGAGCTTAGAAAGGACAGAGGAGAGTTTAGGGGCACATTTCTTTAAGACTATGGTTGGGATTCCGTCACCACCGCTCGCTTTGTGAGGGTCAAGTTTAAGATTATCTTAGAGACAAGCGAAGGTGTAATGTGGACATCATTCAGTTGTGCCTCGGTTCTAGGTGAGAAGTCGGGTGTAAAAACTCCAGATGAGTCCAGACTCGAATTGTTCGAGAATCTGCGGGCAAAGCATTCAGCCTTATCTGCTGGGGAGGTGAGGACCTCAAATTTGTTGATTAGCGGGGGTATTGTGGACTTGCTCTTGTTAAGTACCCTTTTACAGAATCGCCAGTAGTCTTTAGTGCCGAATTTAGAGCATGCTATGCGTTGCTTCATTCTGGCAGCAAACAACATCTTAGCTTCGTTAAGTATCCTTTTACACTTATTACGAGCTGAAGTGAAAAGGCGCCTGTTTTGGTCCGACGCGTAGTTACGATAGAGTCGGAAGAAATGATTCCGGTGGGCAATGGCAGCCGAGCAAGCGGGTGAGAACCATGGAGACGAATGAGATTTAAGCTGGAATTTCCTAGCAGGGATGAAGGCATCGATGCCAGCCTTAACCCAGGAGGAGACCTCGGATGCACATTCTTCGATGGGAAGACTAAAAACGTTGTTCCAAGGAATGTCACAGAGGAAGTCTCGGAACGAATCCCAGTCTGCTCTTTGATAGCAGTAGGATATTCTGCTTGTCTGGGTTTCATGGGTCGGGCGGGAGTGGAGTGAAATATTGACGGGCACTACAGTGTGGTCAGAGTTTCCGAGTGGGCAGAGTTGTCTGGTAGTGCAAGAGTCTATGATGGAAGTGCAGTACAAGTCTAGAAGTGAGTCCCTTCCGTTAGGGTTGTCGGAGAAACGCGTGGGGAAGTCCACTACTTGCGTAAGGGATTGGGTGATTGAAAAGTTCATGGTGTGGACACCCGCAGGGTCGGTGACAGCGTTCTTCAGCCACTTGGTGTGGTGGGCGTTAAAGTCACCAAACACGAATACATGGGCAGAGGGATGGGAAGAAATGGCTTTGTCGATATTGTCAGAAATGATGTCAAGTAACGAACAGTCAGGGGAGGAAGGAGAGCGGTAGAGAAAGAAGAGATAGCTAATCGAGCTGAGAAGTGAGAGGCGGAAGCACATGAAAGAATGATCTGGGGATTCAAAAGATGACACCCTAGCTAAGGGAAGGTGTTCACTGACATAGACACCAAGCCCATGCATATGAACATTGGAGTCCTTCCTGAAGAGGGGAAGGTAGCCAGGAACGTAGAACTCAGATGAGGGGATAGAAGGGTTAAGATTAGTTTCACATAGGGCTAATATATCAGGTGAGTTATTATGGAGGAATGAATCTAGGCTGAGGAAGTTGGTGCGGATGCCGCATATGTTAGTGAAAGAGATGCAGACAGGTTTGGGCGTTTTCAAATGAGCTGGTTTAGTTTTGCTATTATGTTTGCTTTTTTCCATAGTGATTCAGTTAAGGAGAGGTTTTAGAATAGAATCAGTCGGTCAATCGTTTGCAACTTGTGAAGGATGGAGACTGGCGCGGCCTACAACATAATGTGGCCTCGGGGTTGCCCACCGAACGTTCATGCAAGGACGCCCGTCCATGCGCGATATGGCACTACAAGAACCCCGGTATAATTCAGCTGTTGATCAGAGCAGCCTCTCAAGACGCTACGCAACAGTTCGGGCTCCTAACTACCAGTCGGAAGCAGCAACCAGGAAACTGCCAACCCGGTACACTCAGAATGTAAAGACGTTGCCACCATACTCCGTAACTGCAAAGAGCTTCCAGCTGAATTAAAATACTAAGACCGGAGAAGGGGGATGAACCGGGAACCCCTTCCTAAACAAGAAACAAGGCGATCACCTGTAAACTCATTCAAAAGAAGTGGGTGGAGTGTGAGACTGGGCGATAGTAGGAACTATCTACTCCAATTAAAAAAAAAAAGGAAGAAAAAAAAATGTGACTGAGGTTTACAAAGTTTTAACTTAGTAAAAGTCAAAAATAACCTTGAATTGCAAAATAATTTACACAAACTAAATGACAAAAAAATCAAAGACGAACAAAAAACGAAAAAAAAAAAATTCCAAAAATTACAGAAAAACAGACTGAAAAATGGACTGAATCTCGGTTGACTTACCACAAGCAGCTAACACTGAAAAGTTGATTTAATTAAATTTCTGAAGACAAAAATAGAAATTAAACCATTTTTTACAGAATATAGTCGAGTTAACTCTCTAGGGCCATTCGTATCATATTTGATACAGTATTTCCCTATAAGGAAACATTTGGTATTTCCCTATAAGGAAACATTTGGTATTTCCCTATAAGGAAACATTTGGTATTCATTGACTGAGCAGTCAGTACTGCTTTCATTTGAAATTTATAAAATTTTTCTCTTAAAAAATTTTTCAGGAAAATATTTCTTTCAAGGCTTGTTTTCATACTGTATCAAATATGATACGAATGGCCCTAGAGGGTTAAGTAGCATTAAAATCAGTTAAAAATGTTTTAACTGATTAAACCAGACATAATTCTTAACTGTTTGGGACCTAGGTATTTTGGTGTGACGTTATATCGCCGAAGTATATCACTATCCGCTCCAGGACAATCATTATTTTCACTGCTTTCCTCACAATCCATGAATCGTCTTGCATCTGATGCATTATCAGAGTAAAAACATCCAGAACAAAGAATTTTTTAAAAGTTTGTTATGGTTTTAATTCTTGAGATACAAGTACATTTATAAATATTGATTGTGATCTCTCTTATTCTACTTTGGAGATAAGAAAAGGAAGATATAAACGCCAAAAAAGTATAAGAAACAAAAGAAAGAAAGAAAAAAAAAGAAATAAAAAAAAGGAAGAATGAAAGAAAGAAGCGGAGCACGGAACAACGCTGAGAATATGAGTCGGCGTAGATGAAATGCAAATGGTTTTCGTTTACAGATTTTTTATTTAGACATTTAGACAAATAAAAGAAGCATCTGTCAGTCTCCCATTGTAATAAGTATCGCTTGCTGCTACTTGGCAAAATGTACAACTATTTCTACCAGCAGAACTGATGTCATGTGGTCAGCCATCACTTGTTATTACACTTTCGTTTGTACTTTTTTAAACTCAAGGTCACCTGGTATTTTTCAGGTGAAACTGAATTTCGAGCCCATAAATAGCCCATTTTAATACTTTTCGCATATCACTTCACCATACTTCCACTTAGGCTAGTTTAGAAGGAAATGTATTAATACGACCCCTCTAGTGTGTTAAAGTTATTCATATTATTATGTTGAAAAGATTACTTTAACACCCCCACTAAATTGGTCTAGAGAGAACTATGTTAAACCGATCCCTTTCGGTGGGTGTTTATGGTGATCCCTATCATCAATGTCAGATTTAGTATAAATGAGGCCTTGTGCTAGTTAAGTTCTGAGGCCTCTTCTTTGATCCCTAAAGGAGCTATACCTGGCATGCATACATTGGCAGTCCGGCATACATGCTCAGAAAATTTAGTAGTAGTTAAAATATTACATGTTACCTGATCAATCATTATTTTCAGCAAGTTTTAAGGAAATTTTTCAATTATCTGTGCTCAGTCTCAGGGAATATTTTTTGGGGTGTTTTATGGCCAAATTCCTGTTAGACTATATAAAATGTATGTCAGATATTCACATTACAACAAACTTGAAATCTATTATATATTAACCAAAGCCCCAACCCGCCCAACACTTTCTTACACAGGTGACATGATTAAATAAACTTGAAAAGAGAACAGACAGGAGAGTCATTGTAGTTAACGTCATGTAATTAAATCTAAACATTATGTTACATTTTAAGCTTCGAAGATTGACAAAATGTTTAATCCTAAACTTTATTGAAAATAACAATCTTAAATCATATAATGATGATTGAGGAAGAAGTTTATTGTTTACACAAAACAGATAATCAAGCTGGTGTATTTTCTTATTACCCTGTTAAGGCTATTTACACATTTACGGGAGGTAATTTAATGCCCTTCGAGCTTTCCTGATTGCAAAATCAATGATTTCATCATCTAAACTTATTTATAAATGGAACTTTGTCTGTGTGTGTGTGTGTGTGTGTGTCTGTGTGTGTCCGTTACCTAGAGACTCCGAAACGACTGAACCGATTTTCTTGAAAATTTACACAGTTGTACTATAAGCGTCTGCGAGTGTTCTTAGCTAGGTTTTGTGTCGAGGTACCCCCAATAAATATCGAAAATCGAAAAAATCGAGTTATAGAAGGAGTGGTCCGATTTTAATCAAATTTGATACACTCATAGACAACGACATAAGAAACGATATTCAGAAGTTTCAAGGTTGCAGTTCTGACAATAGTGCAGAAAATCGATAATATATATATATATATATATATATATATATATATATATATATATCCGATTCTCACCAAACTTCACACAAATATTCTTTAGACCGAGTCTGAGCTCCGGGACCATGGATTAGTTTTAAAGCTTTCATTACACCCGAGCAACGCCGGACTATACTGCTAGTTTTCAGTAAGTCGCGGTTTACCATTCTCTATATAGAATATACTCAGACTAGACAGCCGTTCTTGTGACATTATTGAACGAAGGTCACTTTTGATGTTTTTCAGCTTAAAAAATGATCTCACTCCTAACAATTAATTACCATCAAACATAGGAATAATCTGAAAATTGTTTCCACATTTGGAAAAGCATCCTGGATTATCTGGTACATGTCTTGGTAGCTGAAACTTTTTCTGCATGAGCCTATTTGACATACAAGTGGAAGGTCGAAAGAACATTAAAAAAATTGAGATAAAGATTTCGATAATCTTGTTCTAGTCTCTTGACCTGTGGAGAATGTTCTTTTGTTGCTGGCAGATCAGTTAAAAATGAAAAATTGTCAGCAACACCTCTATACACAGTAGCTCTTCTCTACAAATTTGAGTAAAGAGCCTCAATTACAGCGATATATGAAAGTGTCCTAAAATTTTCTCTTTGGGGAATTTCATCCAAGGTTCTAGTTGCAGCACTGCCATCATTCGTTCTTTTTCCCACTCTACAACTTTTGAGAGTTTTGTACTCTACATCAGGTAAAGTAGTTTCTGCTCACTCCTCAATCTCATCAAAATTTCCCCGTGTGCTGAAAACAAATTGCAGTAGTAAACTGCATAGTTTTGCACATGTGGTCAAAGAAACCTGTGCACTTTGTATGACTTTACTTACTTTGTGGAACTGCTTGAGCAAACCTGCCTATAGATGAAGCATGAACACAAATTTAAATTCTCCGATTTTTTCAAAAGATTTTGAGCTTCTTGTTTAGTATCACTTTTTTCAGTGTCATCATCATGGATGTGATGAAGTGCTTCAAAAATGTGTGCATCACGTTCACTGATGGCTGTCATAGCTCTGGAATGGGCTTCTCATCTTGTGTCAGATAAATGTTGCAGAACTTTTGACTCTGATGGCAAGAAATTTTTCATCACTTCCCTCTATCTTGTAGAGGCAGAAACAAGTAGTAAAGTTCATAGACTACGCCAAAACATTCATTGCATCCAGGAAAGAATCAACTGCCGTTCTTTCAACCAGATTTAGGAAATGTCCAGCACAGGGAATAAATTTTGCAAAATTATTCTTTTCTAGAATGTTCTTTCGAATTCCATTATACTTTCCAGTTATGTTAGCTGCATTGTCATATGATTGATACTTGCATTTACTGAAATAATTTTCACGTTCTTCAAAGAAGTTTATTATCAGTTGAGACATTCCTTGACCCTTTTTTTCAGTTCCATAAATGCCAAAAATCGTTCAACTGGTATATCATCAAGGGAAGAAACGTAGTTAACAATTACAATGATTTAATCAACATCAGAAACATCTGTTGTCGAATCGACTGATACACTAAAATAATCTGCTTCTTTGATATTTTTCACTATTTCTACAAAAACTGTTTTAGCTGTTAGCTGGATAACTTCTTCACATATGGTCTTGGATAGGTATGATGGATGATTCGATCATTTATTTCCACACGGGTTTATGCGGGTACGTAAGAAGAGATTAAATCTGACAATCAATTCCAGCAAACCAAGGAATTTTTCCTTGTTTGGAAAGCCGATGGTTTCATCGTCTTTAAAAGTCAATCCATGTTCTGCCAACAGAAAAATCAGTCATTACTTGTTAAAGTACATTCCTCCATTATTCTTGTTCTGATTTGATTTGCTCATCAAGCATTGTTGTAAGCGTCTGGCCATTTTTTCTTGTTTAGTAGCTCAGCATAGATTTCGTATGACTTTTTGAATTTTCATGGATCTTAATAATTTGAGGAAGATACCAGTTATCAAATCCTGAAGATGCTAGAGCTGTAGTTGAAGAAACATTCTTAGAAGATTTTGAGAAAAGTTTGCACAAAAAGCAGTAGAATTTTCATTTTGTTGGAGAACATAAGAGCCATTTCCGAGGGTAGGTTTCTTCATTTATTTTAATGGAGAAAATGAACTTCTTGAGCAAGAACGAGTTTGATTTTTGTCATTTTTTTCGAAGTTGTGAAAGGTTCCTCGCAGTGTTGACAATCCAAAAGGCCTTTTTCTATCCGGTATGGAATTTATTCGTTGCTGAATGTGGTCCATAAACTTACATCATTATTGACAATGAGATCAGTAGAAGCTCAAACACTCGTTTCTGTGCATTTGGTGTGTGTGTGTGTGGGGGGGGGAAACTAAAGCTTCTGAGTCTGGTTCTACTGGTATTTGAGGTTACTGACATATGTTCTTGGGTGGCAGTAGTACTTGGATTTACAGACGAAAGTTCTGGGGTGCCATTAATACTTGGAGTTACTAATAAATGTTCCTGGGTGTCACTGAGACTAAGTATTACTGACAAATGTTCCTGGATGCCAAGTAATGCATCTAAATCTTCTGCATCTGCTGTTGAACTTGTTTGTTTTGAATATGCAAAGCCAAATGCTGTGATTGGCTTTAAATATTTGTCTATATCTTTTTCAGCTTTTCTTTTACTTGCCCCACTTTCATATCGTCTACTCATTGTTAGGATTAAAAAAAACTGGAGCAGTAGTAGTATCTGAATTCAATGAGAGAGAGAGATAGAGAAAGAGAGAGAGAGAGAGAGAGTTTGTGTTTAACGCCTCATCAGCATCTAAGCAGGTTATATAAAGGCAAACTATGGTACGGAAGATCTAAAGTATGGAAAGTTTTAAAGTATGCAATTATAAGTATAAGTAAGACGCCTTTGTTTTGATGAAGGAAAGTCACTCAGTGCATCTCTAAAAGATAGCTAGATCTTTAGTAGTTTTGGTAACGCACGTGCCTTAAATTTTAGACACACACATACACACACACTAGCATTATAGAACAGATACACCCTTACAATCACAAACACCATACAGATGAAAGTATTTTGGTAACATTGAATCGCACACATTTTTACTTTTACTCACAAACGATAAAACATCTAAATACGCAACTATAGCACACTAAGCTCATCTAGGCGGGGGTCCTCTTTGATTCATGTCACGTGAACAGCGTGTTTTCATCCACTGAGAGAACGGATGTAAAGACCTCGATTATGTTTATCAAATTGCCTTTGCCAAACACAACCGGAGTCTTCACAATTTAAAATTATCAGAAGGTTAAAAAGATAAACTCTCTCTTTGTATAAATAGGTGAAAATTTATCTATCAAGCAGAATAAAATCCAATTTGTATGTATGAAATTATTAAACTGTGAAAATGTTCTAAGAGAAAGAGTAGTAAAGAGTTTAAAGAATTCAAAGTTCGTTTGTTTTAGCAAAATGTGATTTGTGCAGGAAAAAGATAAGTCTATGTTTCGCTATGTGTATTAACCAATAGTAGTAACGTCTTTGTTCCTCTCTTTCTTGTATACGGTGAGTAGGTGAAGATGAAGAAGGAGAGAAGAAGAAAGTAGCGCTAGAAGGAAAGTAAGTGGGTGCGAATGCGGGTCCCTAAGACAGTTGTGCCCGATCGGCGGCCTGGTTATTTTACTTTTACATTGTGACTGATATTCTCTCTGTTCGCTTTCCTTTTATTTTATATAAAAAATCATTTGACATCAGTTCGTTACTTTTTCTCAGTTTCTAAATCGCCCCCTTTTCTATTGACCAGAATACATTTCACACTGTCTTGCGAAACTTTGCCTTGATCTTTTTTTCAGCTCGGAGCCAATCTCTCTTTTCTATTGGTCAAAAATAAATTTCGCACTAGTTCGCGAATTGCAAAACACAGAAAAAAAGAAAGTTATTTTTATTCCATATTCACCACATCAGTACCCTTCTCAGATTTAACGGAGTCTGCTTTAGTACATGAATAAGTTGATTAGTCATAATAGTGGTGTTTATTGTCGCTTTTCCAAAGAACCGACCTTCCAGGCTTAGTTTTTGTTTTTGTTTTTGTTTGCTGTTTTGTCATCATATATTGAAACGTGTTTCTACAATTGTGAACCAAGCAAACACATTTGATTCTATGAACACGGGCGGTTTAATGGATACTGTTTGTAGCGATTCCTTGACCTCTGTATATTCTTGATTCATGTATATTTCGTCGATAAAGATCTTGAATTATATGAAGGCCGTAAGAATAGATATGTGTCTAGATTCCTCGCATGTTGTAGGTCACCAGTGAAGCAACATAAGAATAATAGCGAGTAAACCCGTGTTATTTAGAACGAAACAAAATAAGGAATCTTTTAACAAATTTACACATTTGAAGTTATCAGTAGCTTGTTTCAGAATAAGTGATCAAACATTAAAGATTCGTAGATTAGATGAATTGCCAAGAAGAGAAAATGTTCATATAAATTCTTCGGACACGAAGTAATATTCCAAAAAGCACAACAAATTGAGAGAGTCCGTTTTTCACATAAGTTATAAGGTTGTGTTCAACACTAATAAAAAGGTATATTTTAAGGTACTTAGCTTCAAGCACACATACTCTCTCTTGTCCTTTCTATCCCCCTATGACCAAATGATATCGCCATTCGCGCTGAGAAACAGGAAAATATCACTCATGCCTGACTGCATTTATTATTTAATGCTGCTAGCTGCTAAACTTGAACATTTTCACAAATACAACAATATTTTTAATATGTTATATCGTGTAAATTTTTATGCTGAATCGTTCAAAGTCTTTTCTGATATTGAGTGACGAGCTTTCCATGATAAAAACTGCAATCATTTTCACCATTTGCTTTTATGGTAAGCATATAGAGCCATTTTTGAATTCGTTATTTTTTTTATTGTTTTAAAATCATATCACCCCGAGCAAGGCGGTAACGCCACTGATGAGCAGGGGGCTACGTAAGAGTGAAAAGATTGGAAAAGAGAAAGCCGGAAACCACACCCTAAACAGGAAACAAGGGATGAGCCTCTTCACCTGTTCAGTAGACACGGGTGGAGTGTAAACCGGGCAATAGTTTAGTCTATCTACTCCAATTGAAAAAAAAAGTGACCTGCTAAGTTTTAACTTAGTTAAAGTCCACTTAAAGGAATTTCTACTAAAAACAAAACCAATCCTTCAATTAAAGTTTTAAATTAAGCAACATTTAGGCAAAAAACGAACAATCAACTTGATTTTAGGTTACTAATATGTGCAAAATCGATAGAGATATATTTTAATGTATTTCAGCAGAATTTTGAAAAAGATTCGGACCGATGATGCCCCTACCCCGGCCAACGGGGCCTTGTGCTTAAGCATACCTAAGCACAATGGTAATTCCGTCACTGCCTATCATCATAACGAAAGGATCATCTTAAAATACTCTGTAGGCTGGTTTAGGTGGGAGAATGTTTAAACTCAGTATGCATCATATCTTTTGTCTGACAACACGCTCTCATCCGTTATCCCTCCTCTGCATATGGAAGACTCGTTTCCGAACTTTTTTTAAGTATAAACATCGCCTTAACCCTGAAACCTCTTTTTTCGTAAGAACATCGACAATAATTTATGCGGTCTGACAGATTTTCTGATAATACATTTAAAATTAATGTATTCATATGAATGAACGATATTTTCATTAAGAAATGAATGCCTATATCTTTTTTAATTTCTTTCGTCATTCGTTATTACAGTGTGCTTTTCCAGTCTTTACTGCACCTGATTACTCTTAAGGTTGGCGTCACGTGTCATTTACATATTTGATAATTGTATGCTTTGAAAGGGGTGACCAATGCTAGTGTGTTCATGGTTTGGTGTCACTGATAAACTTATTACTTCCCCACGAATGCCCCACCCACCACTAGATAGTGTTCTTCCATTTTGAAAGAGTTAATGGTGGGCGGTAGATGGTTATAGAATTGATTGTTGTTTTTGATAGTGTGCTGTTTCCAGGATATAAATCTTGTACATTCTTGTGTACGTGCCTTCTAACTTCTTTACCAATCTTTTTTTCTTTTTTTTATCAATGTCCATGCTATGTTATTGTAGCGCCAGACCGATATGGCGGCTGAGAAACAAATTTGTTTCATTTAATCCAGTAGAGCCGATTTCCGGACCATCCAGAGTTTTTTTTCTTTGTAGCCTAAACTTTACCAATCAGAATGTCCACATCACTTTTGGTTGGTTCATCTTGTTTAGCGGCATATCAACCTCTATGGATTATTTAAATATTTTGAACACAATTTTATGGCTTCAACTAAATATGTTTTGAATGCAATTATATGCGTTCAACTACAGATAAAAAAGTATTGTTGGTCATTTTATTATAAAATGTATGGTTGGTCATTTCGCTTTAAAATTGTATTGTTGGTAATTTTTTAATAAAAATATATTTCTGGCACTTTTACTATAAAAACGAATTTTCATACTTTCGCAAAGTTTTGTTTGGGGTTCACTATTTGTCCATAGCTGGGACCTTGACAGTGTTACCATTTAGATCAAAGTGAACCTGGGAACAACAGCAATTAAGAGATGATTCCACGATCCTCAAAACATCCAATCTACTGATCGGAGACATTGATACCGGGTGTAGTTTATCATCATAATATCCACATCACTTTTAATGGAAGAGATGTTACTTCTAGGATAAAAGAACTGATTGATCATTTTTAATGGCTAACCGGACAGGGAACTGATGGATCCTTTTTGATTGAAACACACAAACTGTTTTGCCCGTATTTACACCAATAATTAATTTCTTTATCTTTTCTAAATTACAAAGATTTATGATTAAACTTTTTCATCTTCACCGTTTAGATTGCTTTGTTGGGAAAGAATGTTCAGGTGACAAAAATTTAATTCGGGGGTGGATGTTTTTACAGGACCTTTTACTAAACTTATTAAGATATGAACAAAAAATTATATTACCAAGTCCAAGCTCTATTTAAAAAAAATATTCCCCTAAACAAGGCGATAATGCCACTAGGATGCAGAGGTTTGCTTAGAATGAGAGAAAATGAGAAGACTTTAATGAGAAAAAGTGAGGAAAGGAGAGTCAGGAAGACAGAAAGACACGACTGATGTTACATTTAAACTTTTGAAAATTGTAGATAGCAGGGAAGCAAGAAATCGGAAAGGAGTTCCACAGGTGAAAAGTGTGAGAAAAGAAACTGTTAGATTAGAAGTGATGGTTGCATCTATCTAGTTCAACAATAAAACGGTGAAGCTTAGTTGCTAATCTAGTAACATGCATAAATTCAAGTAATTGAGGCATTGAAGAAAAAGCCCATCAGAACAATTGCCATGAAAATATTTACGGAAAAGACAGAGGGAAGCCACAACAAGTCGGTGAGATAATGACTGAAGTCAGGATCGATTGCATTACAAACTCTTTGAATTATTTTGTCAAAAATCTCGAGATAAGTAACAGGAGCACCATATAAAATATGACAGCAATATTCAATGCACGGTAGATTTTCTTACGAAGCTACTATCAATTAATCATCATAGACAATCGCACCTACCTCCTATTAGCATGGACGAGACTTGCCTCCCAGAGAGTAAAACACTACGCCTCCTTGGTCTCACACTTTCAGCGGACCTCAAGTGGAATGACTATATCGAATCCATTGATAAATCCGCTGCTATGAAAGTCGGTTCTCTGTGCAGGGCCCGAAGGTTTTTTCCGTCTGAATCTATCCTGCACATTTATAAATCTACCATCCGCCCGTGCATTGAATATTGTTGCCATATCTAGTCGGGTGCCCCTGCTATTCTTCTTGGGCTTCTCGACAAGGTACAGCGGGGTGGGGGTCTGTAATGTGATCGATACCGACTTAGCAGACCGCCTGCAATCTCTCTCTCACCGGTGCGACGTGGCTTCCCTGAATCTCTTCTATAAATACTTTCACGGCTTCTGCTCCGATGAACTTAGATCACTAGTGCCCCCTAAGTTCGAATTTGCACGAGATACTGGATCCCACCCTTTTACAGTGAAACCGATAAAATGCAACTGCAACTTCTACTCCAACAGTTTCTTTCCTCGCACTTCCCGACTGTGGAATTCCCTTCCACATGACTGCTTCCCCGACGGCTACAATCTCCAGGAGTTTAAATGTAAGGTCAATAGACACCTCCTAACAAACTAACTCGCTTCCATTCTTTCAAACACTCTACCTAAGCACCCAACTGTCTATCACCCCACTTCTGACATTTCCTATATCTAAACACTCTTTCTATTTACCTTCCCCTATGTAGCCCCAAGCGCAATAGTGGCGGTGGAATGCCTTGCTTGGGGTGAAATGATTAAAAAAAAAAATCACCCCGAGCAAAGCGGTAACCCCACTGATGTGCAGGGGGCTACGTTAGAGTGAAAAGATTGGAAAAGAGAAAGCCAGAAACCACATCATAAACAGGAAACAAGGGATGAGCCTCTACACCTGTTCAATAGACGTGGGTGGAGTGTGAACCGAGTGATAGTTTAGTTTATCTACTCCAATTGAAAAAAAAAAGGGAAAGAGTGAAAAGATTGGAAAAGAGGAAGCCGGAAATCACATCCTAAACAGGGAACAAGGGATGAGCCTCTTCTCCTGTTTAATAGACGTGAGTGGAGTGTGAACCGGGCGATTTATAAATATACAAGATGGATTCTAATGAGAAAATCTTTCTGACACGACAGAGTCAACCAATGTTTCCAGCAGTAGACATAGCAATTGATTCAATATAGTCGCTCCATTTCAGTGGCAAATGAGAGTCCAAGTAGACGGAAATTATTGCTCTCCTGGAGTCTAGCATCAGTCATGTTGATGGCATGCCAAAAAGGTTTTTTGTGGTGATTAAAAGAAAGCAGTTTTTTTTGTAGGCGTTAAAATTTACAAGCCATTGCCCCAGTTAGCCACTGATTGGAGGCACGTTTCAAGAGCACTTGCCAAGTTTATTTTGTCGGATTTGTCGGACTTGCTATTAAGACAGAAGCAAATAGTTTTGTCGTCTGCATAATGGCATTGCTAGAAACAATCTGACGGTGCTCAACTGCTATCCAAGTAACAGAATTAATATCAAGGTGTAATTTCAGCTAACAAAAATAAATTGCAGCAACGTTATACTGAGGTAGCAAAAACTTTTTTTGTAGACTCTTCAACACGCACCCAGGAGGGCACCTTGCAACATTGCAGATACGTTTCCTTGTAATATTTAACTTAGCAAAAAAATGGATAATAAATACCAGGAAGATATTCAGTCACGTAAATACCATACGTGATACACACTTGGGCGATTGTCTCTTTCGGTTTATGACTGAGTAAGCAGAAAAATTTTCCGCATTACGTTGCCGTTTATTTCTGCGGTAGACTGGTTGCCAACCAAGGCGACAGTACCTTGCTATACAACCCATAGTTCGGAAGAGAAGATATGTACTCATACCTTTTCCAAAGTATTTGTACTGTAGGGGCCTCGGTTTTGTTTGTCAAATTGACCTTGTGCCAAACACAACCGAAGTCCCCACAATTTAATATATCAGAAGATTGATTGAAGTTTGGAAGAATAAAAATGTTTTGTTTGTAAAATAAATGAATTTTTATTAACTGAACAGAATAACAAATTTGTAAGAAGTAAAATGTTCAAATAAAAATGTACGTAGTTAAATGTTCCAGAGAAATAGTAGTAAGGAGTTAAATGCATCCAGAGTTTATGGTTGTAAGTAGCAGGATGTGTGTATGTAGAAAGATTAGCAGGTTACTAATAAGGACTGTGTTCCTTTCCTTTTTTAAGGCCGGCGAGAAAGTGAAAAGGAAGGTAAAGCAACAAAGGAAAATTGTACTTATCGGACGTTAGTTTTAGGAGTCAGTTGAAGATCTATTGTTGTTGTTGTTGTTGTTTCTGCGTGTGAATGAAGATGAGGAGAGGAAAATTAGATGGAGAAGAAGAACGTCTGTATGTCGACGAGACATGTCAGTTTCGACGTTTTGAAATTCCCTCCTTACATTGTGACGAGGTACTTATCAGATCCATGCTCCCATCGGACTGTCTTTGGCCGGTCAGGAGACGTGGATAAGTACTTAGATCAGGTCACGTGGTCGGCTCGAATCGCATACCATTTTTTAGATGGTAAGAGAATTTGACCGAGGTTATAGTTTAATTTGCTATTTCCCATCCAATCAGAATCCAGAATCTTAATTTTTATACACGCTTGTGAAATTTGCCTTGGTCTGTTTTTTTTTTTTCAAAATGTTTTCAGTCATTCTGATTAGATTTTACGGGTGTGCAAATCTATATTTTGTGTTTCAGTTAATTGCTGGATGATATAGGATTTGTATCCGATAGTAGAACGTAAGTGAATGTAAATATTTTTCATGTTTTTTTTTGTTGTGTATTTGAAGTTTTTGTTTGTATGCTAATTTTTATGCGTACATTAAAAGGTAATGTGTTTCAGGGCTTCTTCCCCTTACTGAAAAAAATAATTTGTACAATTATGTTACTAGTGATCACGATTTGCGTATCTTATCCCACATCTGTCAACACATTTCAATTACGGTGGAAAGGTTAGAAAGGTCAACTGTGTTTAAAAATAGTTTTATTCTAAATTTTATGCAATATATAAGTAATACTTGTGTAAATCAGATTAATTTAACGTTAAATTTGCTAATTTTTCAAAAATCATGTGTCATGGATGTATGATTTATTTTTGCAATATTTTTAAAATCGAGAATTAACTTTTGTTTACAAATGTGTTCATCGATCAAAAATGGCCGAAAAATTAAAAAAAAAACAATGTAAAAGATTTTATATTCCAATCAGTAGAATTTTTGTTTGAAATACATCCGAGTATTTTGCTTACTGGAAATAGTAAATTTAATCATTTTGCTTTCAATTAAGACTAAAATAAAATTTCAAGAAAACTTTTAAATTGAATTTTTAAAAATAAAAAGTGACTTATCGAAAATGAGTGGAGGCACAGAGTGTAATTCCTACAATGACCTTTGGGAGGGCATACGTTCGGAGTGAACATAAGTATTCCAGCTGGAATTTGAATTTAAATTCGTCTAGTTCATTTTCTGTGCTGTGAACCGGTAGGTCAAGTCCACACCTTTATGATGAAGTAGGGCGAGTATACAAAATCAGAAAAGAGTGCGCTAAGATAATTGTTAACCTTTCGTCGTTATTTTATCTCGGCTGAACAAATAAAGCGTCTTTTGGCCTTAGAATAAATTCATGATTAACCCACCCCCCCAAAAAAAACAAAACAACAAAAAAAACAAAACAAAAAAAAACAAAAAAAAAACGCATTACCATAGTTATGATTATCAGATAAGAAAAGGAAGAGCGAATTACTTTTAAACCAAACTATAAACTATAAATATCCGTGGAGCTAAAGAAACAGGATCCGTTTCAAGATCTGCGTTTTTTTTAATCTTAGGATTGAAACAGTTGTTGGTTTTACCAAATATCTGTGAGTGGCCTCAATCTTACCTGTTGTCGGTACAAATAATTGCACAAACATTTGAAATAGAAAAATAAAGGCATCTAGAGAAAAGTTGGAGGAGCAATAAGTGAAATTCTTATTTGTTTTTGTTTTTTATCGAAAGGAAGCATGTTATGTGTAAAAATGCATTATATGTCTTCTCTCTGACCCTGAAAAGGAAAGCTAATGGGTCTCCCAAAAGTTGCTTTTACTCATGTCCATCACGTTGTATTGCAAATGGCTGTGCTTACATGGTCACTTGAAATGTTACTTAGAACGGTGTCTACACGGAAACTATTCTCTGTACAGATTGGGATCCACTGATTCGCTGTTAATGGTCACATGATCACCTAAGCGCGGAGAAGAGGAAGGAAATTTAACCTAACGCAATTTTCAATTTTTTTGTTTGTTTTTTAGCTGAACAGAAAGAACCTCTAAAAAGTATACAGTCAGTCATTAGATGTCTTGGAGTTAGCTTAGTATAGCACGATGCTAAATCGGGAAGAAAAAAAACTTGCTATAGCCTACAACAAATCGCCATCAGCTCACAAAATTAATCCTTTTTTAAAAATAAATTCAGCCAATCACGAATGTTGCCGCTAAAGCAAAAGTGTAACAAAAATCGCTGTGTCAGGATCCACAGGTTTACTTTTAATGATACCGCTCACAATACAGTGAAGAGTCGCGGATCATCGAGCAGGCTGTCACCGTCGCCATCAGTAACCTCGGCCAATCGACAAGACACAAGCTTCGACTCCAGGCTCTGCTGACTATCCTCATCCTCCAGATCGCTTCCCTCGCCCACAAAAATGACATTCCACCTTGATCCTTTATATCGACAATACAAAGAATTTTATGTTAACAGTTCTTGTCATGTTTTCTTTCCGCTTCGTCGTCAGTACTTTGCAGTTTCGTTTGTTCGCTCCTGCTAGCATACTCTTTTTTTAACAGTGTTGCGACAATTTTCAGAGAGGAACTGCCTACTTTGAAAAACCACCATGAGAGAAGATGATGTATAAATTTTTATATATCAACAATATTATGCAAACTATGTGAACTCCACAGAACCGTCAGTTTAATGAGCCATATAACAAAACTGATTGTCCGAATCCTGATGAATAGAGCGAGAAGCAGAATCAGGTCAGAGATAGGACAAGAACAGTGTGGTTTCGTTAAAGACACGGGAACAAGGAATGCCATATTTATGATTAGGATGCTCTCCGAAAGGGCAATACAAATGAAGAAGGACTTATACCTGTGCTTCATTGATTATGCGAAGACGTTTGACAAAATACGCCACAAAGAACTGATGGAGATGCTCGGCAGCCTGGACATATTTTGGAAAGACTTGAAAGTAATAAAGAATCTTTACTGGCAGCAAACCGCTTGCATACGGACAGGTAATGAATTGAGTAGATATACAAAGATAGAAAGGAGCGTAAGACAGGGATGTGTCTTTTCACCGGATCTGTTCAACATGTACAGCGAGAATATTTTGAGGACCCTAGAAGTTATGCCTGAATTCGTAATCGGAGGCCACAATTTAAACAACCTACGGTACGCAGATGAGACAGTGCTGATAGCAGACAGAGAAAGGAAACTACAAGACCTCCTACAGAAGGTAGCAGAAGAAATTAACCAGAAAGAAATAGAAATAAACTGCATAAAAAACCGAATGCATGGTCATCAGTAAAAAGAGCAGCCCAAAATGCCAAATATAGGTCGGGGATACCAGAATCAAATAGGTACAAAAATTTAAATACCTGGGAAGCGTTATAACAGAAGACGGAAAGTGCAACACAGAGATCCGAAGGCGAATTGGCATGGCGAAGGAAGCATTCCAGAAGTTGAGTAAGGTATTAAGAAACAGGACAATTTCGCTAGAAACTAGGAAAAGAGTACTGGATTGCTATGTGGTGTCCGTCCTTCAATATGGCAGTGAATGCTGGACAATACCATCAAAGATGAAGGAAAAACTTGAAGCGACTGAAATGTGGTCCTACAGAAGGATGCTGCGAATATCATGGATCGAGCATGTGAGCAATGATGAGGTCTTGGAAATGATGGAAACAAAAAGGAAATTAATACTGAGCATCAAGAAGAGATAGCTGAAGTTCCTGGGACACGCAACGAGAAAGGAGGGCTTGGAAAATCTGATACTAACAAGCCAGATAGAGGGAAAAAGAGACAGGGGAAAGCAACGGATAACATATTTGAAGGACCTAATCAAATGAATGACGGAACGAGGATTGCATTGTGTAACAGGATAAGGCGTGCTCAGAGCCACCAGGAAGAGGGAAACGTGGAAGGCCATGGTCGCCTACGTCCTGAAGGGACAAGGCACATAGAAGAAGAAGAATTAAGTGGAAAAATTTCGAATGCCGCATTAAGTCCTTTCGACTTTATCGGAATAAAGTAATGTTTTTTTTTATGGAAGTATATTGTGTGTTAGAGTGTTGGAAGTGGGGAAAATATAAAAAGGCAAGAGTTCATTATAATTACGCACAGACAGGAAACACTGAAAATGTTGGAATGCTGAAATTTGAAATTAATATTTTTAAAGATATGTTTGGGTATGTAGGCTAATTTCATTCAGTCTCCTTATGCATTTCTTTATATTTTATTCCATTTATCATTAAGTATCCCGCATTGTGATAATAAAAGATCTACCAAGAAAGGTGATACGCTGTAAAAAGCTAAACGCAGTTTTAGTGTGGATGATCTAGCGGTCAAAGTACTTTTTTATACAATTTCGCCTTAGTAAATTGCTATTTCTTTTAATTAAAATAGCATTTTTTAAAAATCGAAATTACCGTCAGATTCATTACGGCGAGCAACTAATGCATTGTGTGTGTGGTTTGTAAAATATCCCATTCGTGTTCACTTGTTTTATTTAAATTTCTTGAAGTTTCTCCAATGTATTTCTTGTAGCAATTATTATTTTTGTACCAAAAGAAATCGTTCATCAAATCTGTGTTGTAGAGCAGCTGATATCCATTTAGCACTCTCAAAGTTGGAATGGTTTGTGGACTGTAATAGCTATATGAATAAAGATTAATAGCAGTCAGGAATTCGGACCGTCATTGACAGTTCGTGTGAGTTGACTGCACGTGTCAGTCGTTCACTTTATTGGGGAGTCTGCCTTCAGGCAGAGAGGGACCCAGACAGGGTTCCGTCGAAGGGTAGAGACTCGTCAGAGGAAAAGTAGAGTAAAATTTTTGTCCGAGCTTACGCGCTCGGTTTTGCCCACGTTAATTGGCCTTGTACCGCATCTACCTTGGGTTTCTGCTCACGTGGGAAGTCCGTAAATATTTCGGACCATCATAGACAGTTTGAGTGAAACGCCTGCGGGCGGCGGTCGTTTTTGTAGGACTTTCTGCCTTCGGGCAGAGAGGAACCCAGAAAAGGTTCCGTCAAAGTGTAGAGTCTCGTCTAATGAAAAGCGGAGAAGAATTATTGTTCGAGCCTACGGGCTCGGTTTTACCCACGTTAATTGGCCTTGTGCGGTATCTACCTCGGGCATCCGTCCATGTGTGGAGGTGGTTGATACCCTCGGACTATCATTGATACTGAAGGAAACGACTGTGTACGTCAGTTGTTCACTTTGTTAGGCTGTCTGCCTTCGGGCGGAGAGGAACCCAGACGGAGCTCCGCCCAATAATAGAGTCTTGTCCGGTGAAAAGCAGACAAGAATCCTTGTCAGAGCTTTCGGGCTCGGTTTTGCTCACGTTAATTGGCTTTGTGCTGCATCTACCTCGGACTTCTGCTTGCGTGGGAAGGCCGTAAATGATTCGGAGTGTCCTTGACAATTATTATCGGACTGTGCTTTTTGCAACTCTAACAACTTAACCTCTCCCCTCTCTTCTAATTGTTGTTGTTCTGTCTTATCTGTTTTTGTTTTCTTTGTACTTAATATCGATTAGCATGGATGTTGTGTTGTAGATACTTCAGCACATATCATATGGTATCGTACTACCACCTCGGCGATATAACAATTTGCTAACCAACATAAAATCCCATTTAATTTACCAAGAACTAAGCTTTAATCAAATATATTTAAAGTTATAAAATGTATGCATATCGAATAAATAGTGGGTAATCGAATCGTTACAATTTCTATTCCCCATATTTTACAAGTATTTGATAGTATTAAAATTATTCTTTTTTACATAAGCTCACATCGCGTATTGCAATAAAGGATGAATAATATTGCCAATATAAATTTCTCTCTCTCCGTTGTATTAAACCAAACAAGGGAAAGTATCCCCGCGGGAGAAGGGAAAGTATTCCTGCAGGAGATAGTGTCACAGAATAACAAAACCGAAAAACTCAAACTTTTTAATGACTTGGAGTGAAGGCACCTACTATTTCGTAGGAAAACAGAATTGTTGTATATTACGTTTTTATGCTATAAGTAATATTTCTTTAAAATCAGATTAATTTAACTTTTAATTTTCTAATTGTACTAAATTAAAGTGTCAGAAATCTTTTGAAATATTTTTACAATCGATGAATTTTTGTTTGTTTACAAATCTCTTAAAATTAAGAAAATGGTCGCATTTAAGAAAATTTTAAGAAATCGAAATTAAATGTAACATTCCAATCTATATCTGAAATACACCAGAATTTTTTACTTGATGGAAATAATAAATTTAATCAAAGCTTTTAATTAAATCTAAAATGAAATCTTTAAGAATGTTGTGATAACAACAAATATGAGCACAAAAATCTGCATGCAAATTGTGTAAATATTGCAGTTGTCTTCCTGGATATACATTTTTGTTAATCTAAATCTAAACTTATTTATAAATGGAACTGTGTGTGTGTGTCCTTTACCTATAGACTCCGAAACGGTTGAACCGATTTTCTTGAGAATTTACACAGTTGTACTATAAGCGTCTGCGATTGTTCTTAGCTAGGTTTTGTGTCGAGGTACCCCGATAAATATTGAACATCGATAATCGAAAAAATCGGGTTATAGAAGGAGTGGTCCGATTTTAATCAAATTTGATACACTCATAGACAAAGACATTAGAAACGATATTCAGAAGTTTCAAGGTTGCACTTCTTACAATAGTGCAGAAAATCGATAATATATATATATATATATATATATATATATATATATAAGGCAAGATGTTTGTGTGTGTGCCTGTTTATCTGCCTGTATGTCTGTATTTTTTCAGCCCTTTCATTTTAGTTATTGCTTCGGGTTTGGCTCTAAGTAGGTACAATTATAATTCTTAGTCTCAGCCATGTTACTATTTACTCAGAGGACTTCAAAATTCAGTTTACGACGAAAAAACTTATTTGATATCGATACCAGGAAATCAAAATTTGACTTACATTCATTCATTTTTCCTTCAGTCTACGGCTTCGCTTTAACTGGAAACAACTATTGCTTTTTAGTCTTTCGTGCCAATGTCCAAAAAATCTGAGCTGCAGGACCATGGATTAGTTTTAAAGCTTTCATTACACTCGAGCAACGCCGGGCTATACTGCTAGTTTATACTAATTAAAAATGACTTGGAAACTTGTCACCCGATTGAACTCGGAATTGGTTTGTTCTTCAGGTTAAAACCCTTTAGCGCTATTGCACCCACAAATATTGCTACCCCGTGACGGTTTTGTAGTGTTACGAAAACAAACCCGCAAACATACAAAACCCGGACGAATCATTATTATATCGATTGAGAAAGTCGAAGCTTAGATTAATTTATAAACACTTTAACATTGATCTACGTGCCGTGTCTTTTCAGGGCGTTGGCCATCATGACTCGCCATAATTTCCTGTCCTTTGTAGCTCTTAATAATTTGTCTTTGTTATCACTCCTAAACCTTGTTCTGCCATCCATTTACGAAAGCTTGCTAGGTAGGATGTTTTCCTGTTTCTCTGGTCTTTAATCTGTCCTGTGAGTATCAAATTTTCCAAGTCAACTTTCCTCATTATGTGCCATAGAAATTTCAACTGCCTCTTCCTAGTGTTAAGTATAAGTTTTCTTTTTTTTATTTCATTTTCTCTAAGTTTTCTTTGTAGTCGCATATTCGGTCCATCGTATTTTCAGAGTGATTTGTTATTCTTGAAACGTATGCCTTTTTCCAAAAAGTGTCTGTTCGTTGACATATGAAAACCCAAATTATTTTTGAAGATCGGTCAACTGCTTCATATAATTAATTTTCTGTCCAAATTATGAGATGCGATTTTTACAAGAGATCGAATTTTACACAAATATATACGACAAATTCAATAATGCATATTCAAAGTTTTGCTTGAACAAAAATTAGTTAAAAAATAAACAAAAACAAAAAAAAAACACAAAGAAACTCTGGATTGGGACTTGAAACGTACACGAACATCCAATGATTTAATCAATTTTTTTTTATCATTTCACCACAAGCTAGGCAATGAAACCACTAAGACGCAAGTTGGGAGGAGGCGCTTACCGAGTGTGAGAGAGAAATGAAACATTAAGGGAGAAAAATGAAAAACAGGAATTAAGACAGAAGATGACAATTGACATTGATCTACAAAAATTTAGATACAATGTTGATCGGAAAGCAAAAAGCTGGAAGAGAGTTCCACAAGCGAGAAGTGCTATAGAAGAAACTGTTAATGTAGAACTTACGGTTATCTCCCGCCATTTCAACACTAAAATGCGGTAACCTGGCTGCCAATCTGATACTGCGCTCAAATTCGTAAAAGTCAAGGTACTACTGAGGAGGGTTAATTGGGGCAATTATCATAAAGTTGTTTATAGAAAGGGCACAGGGAAACTAGATTACGGCGGCGTGAATGTGGCAAAAGCCTAATTTCCAGGTCAGTAACCAATAGCATTGGAGATTCTTTTTTTTGTATTTTATCAAGAATCTCTAAATAAATAGCAGAAGCATCAAACCAGAGGTGGGAGTAATATTCAATCCATGGACGAATGGTAGACTAATGAATGTGTAAAATAGATTCTGATGCAAAAATTGTTTGTGAGATTTGTGAAAATTCCAAACAGTTAAATATAAGTGTAATGGAAAGGTATTACTAGTTATAACAACGTTTGTTTAAACAAATGTAAGTCTCGAAATAAATGAATTTAATATACTTACTAGTAAACCCGTGCCGTCAAAAATGGCCGCTTTTTGTTAGAATGTTTTAATAGTGAGATGCAATGAAACGCAAGTCTTCAAAGTATTCAGATCCATAAAGCAAATATAAATAATTCACGACTAGAATAAAGGCAAATGAACCATTTAAGTAAACTGTTCCTTTTATATTTTTTAGATGCTCAATGGTATCTATGGTTCATTGATTACTCCTGGTATTATATGAATTGATTTCTGTCCAATATCTTTTCAGGTTAAAAATTCTGTGTAATATGACAGTGAAATGTAAATATCTCTGGAAAGAAAAAGATTAGCAACAAAACGACAACGACAAAACCCATTTCAAGATCAATTTGAAGCAAGATGGTCACTTAATAGACAAATATATCTGAGTGCCACACATGAAAAGCTTGAACAATAAGACTGTAATTTAAGAGACGTAAAGGGGCTGATTTATTAAATGGTTTATTTTGCTCGGGAACTAATTTTATCAATATGCATATAAATATTATGTATGGGAATGGTGATTTTCTAAGCGCAGTTTAGATGTGGCACAAGACCGATAGTATGCGGCATCCATTGAGAATCGAACTCCTTACTCAATTGTAACAATTCTAGCTTGATAACCATTACACCTCGTCGATTTCCCTGAATCGTATATGCGAGTAACTGCGAAACACATTCTTCTCCCCAAATGTACGCTGGGATTTCTTCTTAGCCAATAAAATAGGTCAGTTCTCAGTTTCATTTTTGTTCAGGTCTGTCTTGTTTTGAAGACAGAACCTTACGTTTACGTGTCTGGATTTGCTCGTGTGTCAACCTTAGTTTGCGAACTTTTTTCCCATATTACTATTGCTTTGCCTTTAATTTGCCATAAATATATTTTTTGCTTGCTTTATATTATTTTTCTCTCTATTCTTTTTTTTTCTACTTGTAATTGTTTATTTAAAACTTAGAACTACCTAACAAACATATTTGACTGTCATTTATTTACATTTAACCATGATCACTCACTCTACAAATATTTTATTTGTATAGATTATTAAAACGTCTAAGGGAAGTAATCATTCATAAATTTTATAACGTTGATTTATCTCCCTTCCCACTACAGATGGGAGAAGGAATATATTAAAAAATGCACAATGATACTTATTATGTGGTTTGATATACAGAAATCGGTTTAACATGACTCAACAAAAAAGGGAAAAGTCCTTTCTTCAACAAACTACTAGAATTCTACTTTAAATGCGAAAATGACTGACAATGTTTCTCTGAAAAAGTCTTAATGGTATTTAGACTATCAGTTTGTTACGGGAGTCTTCAATTTGTAGCTGCGTTGTCACGTTTACTGAATTGTGATATTTTCTTATGTTATAAGGAGAAAGATATCTATGCGATAGATTGTAGTGGATATATTTTTTATCGTTGCATGGAGTCTTTTTGCACAATAGTATAGTGTATTTTATGCAACACATTATGGAAACTAAGAACTCCCCCTGAGGGGAAAAGAGACACGTCTTGTCACTATTGCATCCTGCGATTGAAGAGAGAATAAAAGAGGGAAGGTTTGTGACTTTTTCTCTTATATTGATTTATGTGATGCCACCGAGGATGGGGGAAGAGAAATTCCCTGGTTAACAAGGTGAATGAATTCCAAATAATCCTTGCGAGTAATGCTATTCCACACGTTCAGCCAGCAGTTCATGACACTTGGAACATCGCTTCCCAAGTTTCTTTAATACTTTCATAAAATTTTAATGTTTGGTCATTGAAATACTAATTATTTGGAAAGAGCCTTTTCATTGAGGAAGAGTCGGACATTGTTATTCCCCTTCGAATTTATGTGTATTATTGTTGCAGTAATTTTGTTAATGGGACGCCACATTATCTATATAAGGGGGTGCTTGGAAAGAGAGAATAAATATATTGCTTCTTCTACTCTAAATTAACTATTGACATTAGTATATCTGACATAATCTAACATTTTAACGAGTCGGAAAGAAGGACTAGAAAGACGCACTCATAATGTACTCAACAAATAAATTGAACATGAAAATATTTATATACAAAACATGAGTGCACATACATAATACCAAACACTCAATATGTAAGTCACAAATTGTACCATACATAGAAATGTAAGCATATATTAGAAAGTAAGGAGTGTTTTAAATCAAGAAGTAAAAAAGTCTTAATTGTGACACTCCTTGTGATATCACTTTCATTTTTCTTTGGAAACTATTGGACTCACATCTTCTATTGGGAGTCAAGTAGCAACTATCTTTTTTCACGAAAGTGCTGTCACAGAATTCTCAAAGGACCCTCAACACATCAGTAAATTGTTCTTGTTTAAAGGAAGATAATTGCTCTCTTAGGATGTGCGTGGTGGTCCAGTGGATATCGGCTCAGAACAAGAAATCGGATAGCCGAGTTCGAATTCCAGTTGAATTCATTGCATTCACTTACGCGCAAATACTCTTGGGAAAGGTTTTAATCCGTCTCTTCCTTCCAGTTATGGGTTAAATAACAGGACAGATTGGGTTCTATAGCCTTGGTTGACAACCAGTCTACTACCGCAGAAAGCAATGGCAACCTACTGCAGGATAATCTTCTGCCCAGTCAGTCATGTCTCTTTCGAGACATGATCGCCCAAGCGTGTTTCACGTATGGCACTTAACTGACTGAATCCGAACTGAAATAGTTTAGAATTCATTTTGAAAGTTATTCAGATACTTTTTCTTGAACGATAAATCATTTTAACATGAAACAAAATGTTTCAACTATGCCAACTCGCATATTTAAGCCGTGGTATATCTGGTCGAATTAGGCATTTGGGCCTATTTTAAGCAAAATAGAAATTATCTGCACTGAGAAAATGTGATATGATGGGGCAAAATGGCCTTGATTTTTAGATTCAGCGTCGAAAAATAGCCCAGAAACACATGCCCATTGCCCAACAATATCTTGGTCGAAAAAAAAAAAAAAAAAAAAAAGAAATAAAGAAAAAAGTCAACCGGTGTAATCGATAGTTTTAATTTTTAAAAAAATTATGTATTCATTTTGTAGTGGTCAAGTGATATTGTTATTAAATTAAAACTGTATTTAATAATCGTAAATGTAAAAGAAGAATTTTGAATTTATTTTATGTGTATAAACGTGTCGATTTTTGTAAATACGGATGTTCAAAGTGAATAAGAGTAGTAACTATAGGAAAATTAAAATTTATTGATAATTTCCTAACATTTCCTTAACGAGTATCTTCGTAAGTAATACTATAAAGCCAAAGTACCCAAAATTTAATAAAATATTGGATTGCTAAGAATATTTTCTTAAATTTTTAAGATAACTGGGTAGTAAAAAATTATGTAAAAAAAAGGCGATCACGTTATATTCGTGAAGCAATTGGTTACTTAGAAAAAATTGTCCTTCTTAGAAAAAATCCTAAGCATAAGTTTATCGATAGAGTTGTCAGCACCTCATAAAAAGAACCATCTCAGTGGTAAAAAAAATGTTTTTCTGAGGTATTTTTAACTAAAGTAATATTTGTTTCAAATCAGTTTAATCAAACTTTAAATCAACTAATCTTCTTAAAATAAAATTTCAGAAAAATATATTTTACTTTTGAAAGTTTTTTTTTAATAAAGAGACTTACTTGATGTTGACAAATTTGTTAATATGGCCAATTTTAGCGTTTTTTTTTAATGATAATAAAATTTTAATTCCAATCAACATAAATTCAATTTGCAATGTATCAAATACTTTTGGCTTATTGGAAATATTAAACTTAATTTATTGGCTCGAAATTAAAGCTAAAATAATAGCTTTAGAAAATATTTTTATTTAAAATTAGATTTTAAACCTTAGGTATCACTTTTCTTTTGAGGTATTTTGGTTAATAGTTAGCATAATGATAATCTCCTTCCTTGACAATGAACTTCATTCAGAGTTAAATATCAATTACATAGATCGGACATTATCCAATGAAAATTTCAGATCAAAATTCAACTGACAACTGTGTGACAGGCTGATCCACCCTAGAAAATATGTCGGACGTGCAGCCCAGTGACTTCTAGATTGTGATAGATATGCACAAAGTGAAATCGAGCGATCGATAGACGAAGACGTGAACAAGTAGACGCGCATGCGCACACACATCATTAAGAATAGTTTATCATCATAGAAACGCACAAACTTTCCTAAGATTTCTCCTGAAGAACCTGTCCATCAACATTTGTTCTGAATACACACGCGTGAGTTGATTCCTTTATTTCTGATAATAAACAACAATTTTTGTTAGTCTCCTGATCGCTTTAGTTTATTGTCTAAATGATTTTTTGTAATTAACGAAAAATAGGTTTTACCAGCTCTTATCGAATTTGTTTTGAATTGATAAAAGTCCCACACACACTCGTACACGCATATATTATTAATAAGTTGTAAGGTTTCAATAACTTCTTTAAATAACAATTTCATTACTTTCATATATATAAGAGTGTGCCGAAAAATCATTGACCTGAACCACTTCTTCAAAATGAGTATTTTAATAACAAAACATAAGAAAACTGATTTTTGAAGAAGTGGGTCAAGCAAACATTTTTCAGAAGCCCCTTATGTGTGTAAATAATGATAATAATTCAAGTAAATTGTTCGCTTCGCTTCTTAGTGTTAACTATCTCAACTTTGAGTTTGATGGAATCACATTCACTCGTCATGAGATTTGATATAGCAATTCAAAAATGTTTAAGAAAAATATTGTTATTGTTTTCACACACACACACACACACACACTAATTGAAAATCTTTCTTTTAAAATTTCAAGAAAGATTTTTCATTTTTTAAAATCCATTTTAAATTTTAGTATCACTTCGAACTTCCAATCAACTTAGGGTCCTCTATTGAATAGTTTTTTTGCGCATAGGCAGGAGTGTAAATTATGCGTTTTATTTATTTCTTTTTTTCTTTTAAGGCGATGTGTAAAGTAAAAGTACATAAACAAAAAAAAAAAATAAAAATAAAATAAAATAAAATATACATAAATAGAAAAAATCCCAAGTAAGTGTTTTTTACTGTTTCACAATCAATATTTTACCCGTTCATCACGATGAAAAAGGTATCTTTTGCACGGCAGTCAACGCGAGTATTAGACACTTCTGTTCAGTCGGAGAAAAGGTATTTTATTTATTTGTAAAACGTTTTTTTCCAAGAAGAAGAAGAAGAAGAGAGAAAGAAACCACACTTTTCAAAGGTTTAGCCTAGGCTAGAACAAGACTAAAACCAAATGGTAGGAAGAGTATGTATTATAAACAAATGAGAAGAGCTTGCCAGGTTTGTCAGTGTCTTGAAATATCCTGGCTTTTACTTGGGATTGAACGCAGGCCACTGGGATTGGTAAGAAATACTCGTCTATCTCAGTCATGTGACAAGTTTTACTGCTAAAGCACACACACACACACACACACACACACACACACACACACACACACACGATCTACAACTTTCACAATTTGTAATCTGGTTTACTTTTCTCATATTTCAACAGTACAACATCTGATCACATTTCTTGAAAACTTTAAAAGAACAATTATACTACCTTACAATCAAAGGGCTAATGTCAGATAAACATTGAACAGATAACATTTTTTGTATTTTATAAACGTTCTCTAGTCCCTATTGTGCCTCTAAATAAATAAAAAAATCAACTTAGTTTCTATTCGACTGAATATTTCGAATTTATTTAATCGCTAACTAATCAGGGGCATATCACAATATCATGGGCGGAATATGAGAGCAAGTAAAACGTTTAAAAAAACTGAGAATAAAAAGATACTTAGATTTAGAAAGAAATAGTTGAAAGTTTTGGGTCATTTGACTCTCACTGGACATATTGAAGGCAAGAGCGACGGAGACAAACATCAAATAGCCTGCTTAACTAGCTTGTTGGAAGGATATTAAAAATATTACTAAGAGTTAAAAAGGATGTGAAGTTGTGGAAAGCCATGATCACCCATGTTCTGAATGGGCATGGTACAGAAAAAGAGAATAATAAGGGATATAGATATTCTTCTTTTATGTCCTGCGTTTCTTCAGGGTATAGGCGATCATGGCTCGACACAACTTCATATCTCGTGCAGCTTTTAGCTTTTCTCTCTTTGCTAAGGCATACCAAGCTCGTCAGGTAATTGGCTCACTGCCTTTCTCAATCACTTTTACTCCAAATATGCTCCGTGAAGGTTAAGTTTTCTTCATTATGTGGCCAAGGAATTCCAGCTGTCTTTGCCTGATGATGAGTAGATGTGTTCTTTCTGTTGCCATTTTCTTTAAGACTTCTTTGTTGCTTACTCGCTTCGTAGATGGAATTTTCATTATCAATCTGTAAAACCACACTTCTGCTGCCTTTTGTTTTTTCATCATCTTTAGGGAGATTTCCAACATTCAATATTGCCATTTAAGATGGATAGCAACCCAACACTTTTTCTTTGTTTCTAACAATTTTCTCCCGTTTCTCAGGATCTTTCTTAGCATTTGGAGCGTCTATTTTGCTAGTCCAATATGAAATCTCTACTGATATTGAAAAGCAATTTATATCTCTAATACAAAAAAAAATCATTGTGTCAACAGTCGTGGACAGCAACGCTTTAGTAATGACCTTTTTTATTTTTATGAAAACAATGTACTATCTGAAGAAATGTTCTTTGTCAATAAGCTTGTCACTAACACAAAAATGAAGTTTTTTTCCCAATGATAAATACTTTGAAAATAATAACTTTGGCAAATATTGTTGATTGGGCAACAGCGGAGCCTCCAGAAAATATTAATCGCTATCAAGGATTTTAGCAAATTTAGAAAAAAATAACTTTCTTATATTTTATGTGTTCATTATACTACGCTTTATCATAAATTATCGCGAATGATACTATAAAAAGAAAACTACAACTCATATGTATTCAGCATTTAATATCCTTCAAAGTTGTCCCATTCTGAAGCAACACGCTTTATCCAAGTGTTATTCCCATTGATAAAAACATTACTGGAGCTCCTTTTTGGGGATAGCGAGCCGATAACTCGGCGTATTCTCTTGGATTTCCTCGAAATCTTCAAATCCTATTCCTTTCAAGTGAGATTTGATATTTGGAACAAAAGAAAAAGTCGCAAGTGACGATATCTGGGGAATGTTGTGCTCGACCCAAAATTGCTGCACAAGTCATGATCACTGATATAACCTTTGTGGTGTGGTAAGACGACCACGCTTAACACACTTTTCTTCCAAGCAGTCCTACAAACAATGAAAAAATGAGCGAGAACGTTGTAACAGTGCGCATGCGTGATGGAGGTCAAGGTCAATCTGTGCCAAGTGACTTCACGTTACGTACTTTAGCTCCGTTAACATAGCAACAGTCTTGATAATTTTTGTCGCATGATCCATAGACAATATATTGTTGTAATGAAAACAAGAAGTCTGCATTCATGTTTGATAAGCTGTCACAAAGGCAATTAACAAGATCAAGTCTAATGCAAAACAATCGAATATTCAGTCATATTTATAAAGACTACTAGCAGTATAGCTCAGCGTTGCTCGCGTGTAATGCAAGCTTTAAAACTAATCCATGGTCCTGGAGCTCAGACTCTTTGGACGTTGGCACGAAAGACTAAAAAGCAATAGTTATTTCCAGTTAAAGCGAAACCGTAGATTGAACGAAAAATGAATGGATGTAAGTCAAATTTTGATTTCCTGGTATCGATATCAAATAAGTTTTTTTCGTCGTAAACTGAATTTTGAAGGTTAAATGTCCTCTGAGTAAATGGTATCATGGCTGAGACTAAGAACTACAATTATACCTACTTAGAGCCAAACCCGAAGCAAAAACTAAAATAAAAGGGCTAAAAAAATACAGACATACAGGTAGATAAACAGACACACACAAACATCTTGACTTTTATATATATATATATATATATATATATATGTTATCGATTTTCTGCACTATTGTAAGAAGTGCAACCTTGAAACTTCTGAATATAGTTTATTATGTCTTTGTCTATGAGTGTATCAAATTTGATTAAAATTGGACCACTCCTTCTCTAAAATGATTTTTTCGATTATCGATATTTATAGGGGGTAGCTCGACACAAAACTTAGCTAAGAACACTCGCAGACGCTTATAGTACAACTGTGTAAATTTTCAAGAAAATCGGTTCAGCCGTTTCGGAGTCAACGGACATACACACAGACAAAGTTCCATTTATAAATAAGTTTAAATTTAGATGGTGAAAAAACTTAGCTTGATTTTTCATACAGAGATAGCTTGTTTCAGAAATTTTCAAAAGATGAAATTTAAAATGAAGGTTATTTACCAGGGGGCTGCAGCAATTACAGTATGAGACAGTGTGCAAATGAAGGTGTAATTTCACCTACATTTATAGAAAAATATACACTCATTATTAATAAATTTGACTGCCTCATAATGAGTTGAAACATGGTTTAGTTTAGAAAACAAGACTTTTACCACGGAGAGAAATACCACGCATGAGGCAAATAGAGGGGATCTTCATTTGTGGCCGAAGACAAACCAAATATAAAGGAGCTCCGGTTATGCAACTAGTCATTCTCGATAAATTCAAAAGAAGGGTCTGTAATATTATCGGTATCAGTCATATTCTAACCGACATGGCTTGACTTTCCTGTCTTTTCTACAAATATATTTTGCTATTTGTTATGATGACTTTAGTTCCTCGACTGAATGAATTCAAATGTGCCAATAGATTAGCAACTAGGTCTCACCCTTTTACTGTTGGTCTAGCTATATGCAACCGCCTGTTTTATTCTGATATTTTCTGTTCTCGCCCATGGAACTCCCTTCCGATTTCTTGCTTCCCTGGCACTTAAAATCTTCAAAGATTTAAATGCAACATCAATCGCAATCTTCTCTCTTCCTGAACAGTGTTCTTTTATTGTCCTTTTTCTCACTTCTCACTAAAGTGTTCTTATTCTCTTTCACTCCCTGACGCCCCCTACGGCTTAGTGACATTCTCGCCTTCCTTGTAGTAAAATGTTTAAAAAAAGTATCAACGAAATAGTTATTTCTTGAATATAAATCTGTGATTTTCATTTTATACAGGGTTATTCAAAAAAGAAAGAATATTTCTAAAATTTAACAAAAACAGATTCTAAGAGATACAAACACATTCAGCACATGGTTCAAAGTTTATTATTTTAAGGTTGTTCAAACTGTATGCACTGAAGATGAGTACCATGTCTTGCACGACATAACATCGAAACGATATTCCACTTCTTGCCAAACTCAAATCAATTGATCTGTGAATAACATTGACTTCGCAGCTTCAAATGTTCTCGATTCTTCAAGAGTAGCAGGCATAGATAGAACAAACACACTTTCTTTTATATACCCCCACAAATAAAAAAAATCACATGGGGCAAGATCTGCTGACCTGCGAGGCCACAGACGATGAATAAAATCTTCTTTCCCACAAATCATAAGAATTTGAAATTTAAAATCTGAGAAAAATCATCAAAAAGATTGAAATTTCTTTTACATTTACCTTGACAACTTTGAACTTTTTTCAATCTAGTAATATGTTGAATGTGTTTCTGACTCTTAGCATTTGCTTTTATTAAATTTTGGAAATCTGCCTTTTGTTTTTGAATAACTCTGTATAATTAGGCAGGCTAACATTTATGAATTCGTAAAAGATATCAATTGTCCTAGTCCTATGATAATAAACAAATATATTTCATAACTAATTTTAAAGGTTATTTTACACAAAATGCTAAAAAAACATTTTCTAATTTTACGTTAGATGAGCGGTAGCTTGTTTTAATGGTCGGTTACAATTCGTTTTCATGTACACCCATCTGCCAGGGCGACAAGCTCCAGCTTATTACAGACGCCTGATCAACCCACAGACCCCACATGTGGTTTATTCTACAACTAAGCTGAGCGAACCTTAGTTACAGTTTCTGGGAGAAAGTGCATAATCTGGTGTGATCATTTTTTTTAAACAAAGGCCAGCGCGCTGACAGCTTCGGTTACGATTACTTTCCTTTAGCACTAAGCAAAAGTGTTCAGCAGTGACCATGTGACATTAAAGCAATAACTAACGAGCTCAATAACCAATGTAAAAAGTTTGCATCTTATTTAGTTTCCAAATCGAGAAATAAAAGGAAAAATCCCAAATGCACAAACTATATTAAAATTACTATATCTAAGAGACGCTGTTGAACGAATTCAAGAGATTTGGGAACCTTATAACATTAGGATACTTTTGATAGTACAACTACTCTTCGTAACCGTCTCACTATAGTTGATTTTTGACAAAAAAAAAGAGTTTGACGAAGAACTGCATTCACAGCATTCGATGTAGATGTGGAAAATACGGCCACAAAAGACGCAGGTAACCCTAAGCCTGTTGCTTTGTCTAGGACCGTGTTCACCACAGTACCTGGTTGTAGAAAGGTATTCTTCTGCTTATAGTTTGTAATAAATCCGGTATAAAGTTCCTTAGTAACGAGTAGAGATCGAATTTACGATCAGTGGCATGTCAGACAAACATTTATTCCCTTCATTTTATCCAGAGCGGGTGCTGGACGAGTCAGGCAACATGACGGTGAAGCCTGGAATGACTGCGTAGGAGAACCGAAAAGAAGGCTCACGCGTACGCAAATCGTGGACGGCACGAGAGATAAAAATAGGGCCTCAATTTGACTGTAGGTAGGAGGGACGCGAGCTGTTGAAGGAGACGCACCGTTAGTGCATAACGAAAAAGATAAATACAGACAAGAAGAAAAAGACCGAGAACTCTGTTGTTGCACATAACAAATACAACCTATTTTCAGCACGACCACATATAATGGCTAAAAGGTTCTTCGACCCGCGATGAGCCACGACTGATGAACCAATAGTAGAATGGCTCGAATGCGTAGAAATGATGTGCGAGTTATTGGACGAAGTTGAACGGATTTTGCCCCTGCGTTTGACAGGAGGGGCGCTTGCAGTATATCGACAACTCAGAAAGGAACAGCGAGCCGACTTTGCGGAAATCAAAAGTGCCCTCATTACCGCATTCTCTGTGGACTCGTTCGCAGCATTTGACCAGTTCACAATGCGACGCCTTCGCGTTGGAGAAGCAGCAAACGAATTCATGGCAGCACTTAAAAGACTTGCTCTGTAAGTTGGGGAAATACCGCCAGAAAAATGGATAACCTGTGCGTTTGTTCCCGGGCTGCCACAGCACAACAGGCAGCAGCTCCGAGCGTCGGTACGGATGGATACAATGACGGTGAAAGAACTGGTAGCCAAGACGCTAGCCATCATCACTGGCGATGCAAGGAATGAGGCGTCAGTTGTGACAGCATCTACTCGACAGACGCGTTTACCGGCGAAGCCTGTTATTCCAGGCAGTAAGGCGCTGTTACAAGTGCTCTGGTCCCAACCACGTTGCCAGAAATTGTACTCTAGGACAATCGGAAAGATCGGATAATCAAGTGCAGTGATCATCATGCAGAGCCGGATGTTTCCGTTGCAATCGTTTTAGACATCTCGCTCGAGAATGTGTAAGAAACTTTGGTAATGACAGACCACAACCACCATGCGACACAAAAGCTAATGGCAGGCAGGTAACATCAAGCCCGCGCCACAGCAGCGACAAAACTGATCATGTTGGAGATAAATACCAGGGAAACGCCTAAGGGAGGAAGACACCAGCGTCGTTCTTCTTCTCAGACAAACGCGTAACCAGAAACTACCTACTGTGAGAGTGCTGGTCGATAGACAAGAGTGCCTGGCTTTGGTCGACTCCAGATGCTCACAGACGCTGGTGAGCAAAAATGTATGCCGTTCTTGGAGGCAGAGGAGTGTGGGAGCACTAACAGCTGATGAGAAAATCCTGACATACTGTTGGTTTGGAAGGATTAAGTTGGACATCGGACAGGCCAAACCTATGAACATCGAGGCGCTGGTTGTTGATGGAAAATTGTTAGGCATTGACTTCCTTCTTGGGATTGACGCAATTAAAAGCCTCGGAGGTGTGCGCTTAACTGAATTAGGCGAAGCGTGTTTTGAAGGAGTAATTAGATGTGCCGCTATTTCGATCGACGAGCCCGATTTTGGTGTGATGTTCGATCGGAACAAGAAAAATTGGACTGCGTCTTGGAAGTGGGTAAATGGCCGAACACCTAATGGACTGAAGAACAAGAGCACAAGGAGTACAAGGTTCCCAAGTGTATTCAGGCCGCATACGAGAAAGAGCTTTTGTTGTGGCAGCCCAGTGAATGGTTGATACTGTATCCGGAAGAAGAACTTGCCCCATCTAAAGGCTTGATTCCCTTAATGGCAATTATCCAAGAACATAAGCAGAAGATCCGACTTTCGTGAGTTAAATGGATTCGTGGGAGCATTTACTGCCAATGCCGATGTATGTGCAGAGAAACTCAGAAAATGACGCTTTTGGATCTGAGAAATGCTTACCTGCAGATCCACGTTGACAAGGCACTCTGGCCTTTTCAAACGGTTGTCGATTCTGCCTTACGCGTCTAAGTTTCGGTTTGAATATAGCGCCACTTATTATGAAGCACATCATCTACGTAGTAACGCCACAAGACCAAGTGATCAGGAAAGTCACTTCAGCATATATCGATGACATTTTTATTAATGAAGATCTAGTGCCTGAGGCCCGTGTCCGGCAAAACTTCGCAGATTACGGGTTGGTTTGTAAAGACCCTGAGCGGTTGAAAGACGGAGCCAATGTTTTGGGTTTGCATGTTCGTGAAAAACATGGCATCCTTTGTTGGCGACGAGTGTTTTCTCTCTGCGGAAAATTAGTGGGTCATTTCCCTGTATGTAGCTGGCTTCGATTAGTAACAGCGTTCATCAAGCGCAAGGCGACCGCGGTGTCCAAGGGATGAGATGAATTTAATGATGTCTCTCTTCGCAGCATGCTGAATGAAACTGTGACCAGAGAACTCGAATCATATCCTGTCGGCGGAGAGTGGTGAGTAAACAGCGGTGAAATGACGATCTGGGTAGACGCTAGTTCTGTGGCAACTGGAGTGGCGTTGGAAGTGAATGGGAGCATTGTGGAGGATGCTTGTTGGTTGCGCCCAGCCAGTGACACTAAACATCAACCTAGCCGGACTGGACGCAGTAATTAAAGACATAAATCTGGCTCTTCAGTGGCAGGCATCTGAGCTACATTTTATCACTGATTCGGCGTGTGTACATCACTGGACAGCGGACACAATGACTGGAAAGGCACGCGTAAATTCGAAAGCGGCTGGCGAGATGCTGGTGAGAACGCGTTTAGGAACGCTGAAGGCGTTGGCAGAAAATACGGTATAAAAATGGATGTAACGTTGGTGAAATCTTGTGTTAATCGTGTCGACTGCCTCACTAGAGTGCTGCAAAGATGGATAAATATGCACAAGGAAGGCAGTGAGCCAGAACTAGAGACTTGCACTACTGCAAAGAAAACGCTTGGACGAAAGTCAAATGGTCAACATTCACCAGCAGAGTGGCCACCCAGGCGTGAAAAGAATGTTGTATTTTGCCAAGTCCGTCGACCCATTGGTGTCTAAAGAAACCGTCAAAACGGTTGTCAAAACTTGCAAAACCTGTCAGTTGATTGATCCGGTCCCGGTTCGATGGAAGAAAGGAGAGCTAGAAGTGAAAAATAACTGGAGCAGGCTAGCGATGGATGTAACCCATTACGGTAGTGAGCACTTTTTGACCCTGATGGACTGCGGTCCCTCTCGATTCGCAATATGGCGGCCTCTACGACAGGATTCTACCAGTGTAATCCGTTAACTTGAATTATTTTTTTTACCAGCGAGGCTCACCAACCGAAATATTGACGGACAACGACACCGCGTTTACTAGCAAGCAGTTCACGAAATTCGCGAGTAGCTGGGGCGTGTACTTGAGGTTTCGGTGCGCTTATGTACCAGCGGGGAATGGTATTGTGGAACGAAGTCACCGGAATATCAAAACTATCGCAGCCAGAAAGAACTGCTCTGCATCAGAGGCGGTGTACTGGTGCAATGTCACGCCAAAGAACAGCCGTTCAGCCTCCACAGTACCGGCCAACAGACTGCATAAATATAACATACGAGTAAGAGGTATCGACGCCACACCTTCCCCTGGACCTCGGATCGAGAACCAAAGATATAAAGAAGGAGACACCGTCTGGGTTAAAACCCCACGAGGCAGGTGCACGACCAAATTTAAGACGGGACGCATAACCAATGTGGTAAGCCCTCAGTCAGTATGGGTTGACTGGATACCATGCCGCGTCAAAAATTTGCGCCCTTTTGTAAGGTTGTCTTCATCGGCAAGCGATGAAAGTAAAAGTGACACAGAAGAAAGAGAACAATTAGTTCACTTCGGACCAGATTCGCCGGACGACATTTCCGATATTAGTAGTTCACCGGCAGATGCCGAACCTCCCGATGAGTGGAAATTAACGGACCAGGAGAAAGCTCATCGGAAGACGAAGCCTGCACCACCCCCTTCGATGGAGCACGCGTCAAAAAAGAGCTGCACCGAAGTGTACTGCTTGTGATCAGGAGGGAGTGTGGTGAACACCGTCCTAGACGAAGCAAGAGGTTTAGGGTTGCCCGCATCTTTTGTGGCCGCAGAGCGGGTGCTGGACGAGGCAAGCAACATGGTGGCGAAGCCTGGAATGACTGTGCGCATGTGCAGGAGAACCGAAAAGGAGGCTCACGTGTACGCAAATCGTGGACGGCATGAGAGAGAAAAATAGAGCCTCAATTTGGCTGTAAATAGGAGGAACGCGGACAGTTGAAGAAAACGGACTGTTAGTGCGTAACGAAGAAGATAAATACAGACATCAAGAAGAAGACAAACACAGACAAGAAGAAGGACGAGAACTTTGTTCCCGCACATAACACATAACAAATACAGGTACTTAGCATTCTATTTATCTTAATAACGGGATTTTTAATAAGATTTTGTCAGGAATTTTGATGTGGGAACAATAAACCTTGAAAAATCAATAAAATGAAAATATATCAAGAAATCAATAAAAAGATTCAATGAATCATGAAGATGTGATAAGCATTCAGATAAATAAAATTAACGGATAATCTATTCAAGCTGACTTCAGTAGCTTTCAGCCAGGGTGCCATGACACTTTAGTAAATGTCAGGCAATAATTACAATGTTTTCACATAGACAAAATAAATGTTTAAGTTCTTCAAAAAAGTTGCATTTAAATCTACATACAAAACCACTTTTTCAATTAAAAAAAGAAACTCGCCCGGAATTTGGGGTTATAAAAACATACGCCTACGTTTCTCAGACAAAGCTAAAATTAACGAAACTGCAATTTAACTGTGTAATGGATATCAGCTCCGAATAAAAATATGTTGCATTCACTTACGCGCAAATACCATTGGGAAAGTTATTAATCCATCTCTTCTCCCTCCAGCTATCGGTTGAATAGCAGAACAGAATGGGTTCTGTAACTTTTGTTTGCAACCAGTCTACCGTAGAAAGAAATGGCAACCTACTGCGGAAAATCCTCTGCTTAGTCATGGATCGAAAAAGACATGATCACCTAAGCATGTATCACGTATAGCATTTAACTGACTGACTGGACTTTTTGTTGTCCATTGTTTCAACAACGGAACAGTTTTTAAAACATTTTTTTAATAACAAACGGGAATTAATTTTGATTATTTTATTTCATCGGTAATATATACAGAAAATACAATAAGTGCTTACAGAATTTAATGTATACTGATTCAAAATAAACTAAATTTTGTTAAAATTTTGCAACCATATCCTTGCTTTAAAAGGTTCAGTCAATCAATGAAGTGCCATACGTGGGCAATCATGTCTCTTTCGATTCATGAGTGGCTAGGTAGAAGATTTTCCGGTAGTAGGTTGACGGTCTCTGTGTTAGACCAAGTGCCAACCAACTTTTTTGTTTTATAGACGAAGACGTATTTTCAAATTTATTTTTAAAGCTTTTCAAGTTGTAACGTTATTTTATTTACTTGTTATTATTCGTCCAGAATAGTTAATTTCTTCCTTTCTTTCAAATATTTTTAACAATAATAAAAATGTGAGCGGCTCAGCTTGTCGGCGATCGAGTTGCGATCTTTCTGGTCCTGGGTGCCAGAGGCGAATTCTCAGCAACCCTGGGTTTTCGCTTACTTGGCTATATCTCAATAACGGGGGCTTCAGATTAGGTTGGACATAGATGCCCGACTGTCATCGGTGTGACCTAGGTTTGGAATCATGTCTGCGAGTTGACGGCTCGTATCAATCCCGGACATTTTGCATCCATTGATAATGTGTCACCCTCGTTTAAACCCAGAACACACGGTTTACAGTTCTAAACTCTTGGTGGCAAGATAGAAGACGAGGATCCAGATTAAGCACGATCAACTCCAAAGACCACAACGGTTGAACAAGCAAATGGGGATTACAACAGAACTTTGAACCAGCGGATAAAGGGGGCTACGTATGGCGGACATGCTACAAAAGGCACCAAACGAAATTATAACAGCGGCAATCCGTTACAGTTTCATAACTGGATTCTGAATGTCTCGTTTCATAGGTGCTGCAGAGGAAGATTCTGAAATCAAGTCAGTGCGTCACATCCAGGTAAGGTGACGTTCTCCTTAAAAACAAATTCACGCCATCAATACTTCCTTCTACTCTGATTTTCTTTCACCCCCACCTAACTCTTGCAAAGCTAAAAGGCAATTGAGAATCAGGATTTGGTGCAATTGGAAGCTTCTAGTTTTAGGATTTGTGCGTTGGCGGTAAATCTAGTCATCGACACCATCACCACAGAGGAAGCGATCAGCAAAGAAGAGATTAAATTTTTGGATTCGAGATTAACCCCGCTCCCCTCTATCTCACAATTGTGGCTCATGGTGACATTCGAAGCAGAATAGTGCAATGGCTTGCCGGTTACCTTTGCACCGGGAATGTCGAGATTAACTTCTGAGAAAAAGGACAGGGTAAAGAGGAACATTGACATATAAATTAAGGAAATTTCCAAAACGTTTGATTGTAAATTGAGAAAATGAGATGGTAGTGGAATAAAAAATCCACTTGTATTTAAAAGTGAGAATTAAATAAAAGTTTGTTGAATTATATTAGTACATAACAAGGAAGTACTCCTTCTCCGCCTCTTCCTCCTATTAGTATTAGTAGTAGTAATAGTAGTAATAATAGTAGTAAGTTATTAGATTGAAGCGGTTCGAATGTATGAAAGTTTCCGAACTGTGAGAGTACTGTTCAGCGGAAATATGCACGCGGTTAATGGTCATTTGTACCCAGACTACTAAGTTACTCTGGTATAGACTCGATACTATTTAGCTATCTTTAATCTATTATACAAGTTTTTTTCGTAAATTGTGTTGGAATAACTACTCGACCTTTACTATAGCTGACAAATTCGAGCAAAGAACCATACTTAAATTATATGCAAAGGTTAGAAAATCTGCGATCGAGATCCTCGAAATGCTTTGCTAGGATTTTGGAAAATATTCTTGAGGTCAAACATAGGTTTTTGAATAGCACAATGATTGCTATGATTACAATAAACCAGAGAGTCTGCGAGGGGATGCTCATCCGGAAACTTTTCCATATTACCATGTGTAGCCATTTCATGTCTCTGAATATTTGAATCGAGAAAATGTCACATCTAATCTAAATCTAAACTTATTTATAAATGGAACTTTGTCTCTGTGTGTGTGTGTGTGTGTGTGTCCATTACCTATAGACTCCGAAACGGCTGAACCGATTTTCTTGAAAATTTACACAGTTGTACTATGAGCGTCTGCAAGTGTTCTTAGCTAGGTTTTGTGTCGAGGTACCCCTGATAAATATCGAAAATTGATAATCGAAAAAATCAGGTTATAGAAGGAGTGGTTCGATTTTAATCAAATTTGATACACTCATAGACAAAGACATAAGAAACGATATTCAGAAGTTTCAGGGATGCAGTTCTTACAATAGTCCAGAAAATTTGATATCGATACCAGGAAATCAAAATTTGACTTACATCCATACATTTTTTTTTCAGTCTTCGGTTTCGCTTTAACTGGAAACAACTATTGCTTTTTAGTCTTTCGTGCCAACGTCCAAAGAGTCTGAGCTGCAGGACCATGGATTAGTTTAAAAGCTTTCATTACACCCGAGCAACGCCGGGCTATACTGCTAGTACAATTATAAACAGTGCTGCTTAAGCATCTAACAACAGAAATTAATATATGTTCTTTAATTCCATTGTGCTAGGTACTTTTTTGTATCTGTAATATAATGTCAAACGGTATAAACAACGAAAGAAAGATGATAATTATTTCTTTTTGTGTTTTTGCTTTGCAGACTTAAAATGAAACGCTTTCACTTTTTGTGGCACCTGCAACGCGTCTCCAAATTGACAACAACTCTCATTTTCTGCATCCTATTCTTAATACTTTTGCTACTCTGGTCAGAGTCCAAAAATGGCCGCAGCAACAAATACAACATACCTCAATTGCGGTCATTTGCTGACCAAATGAACTCGGTGCGTCGAAAGAATGCTTTTCAATATATCCGGTCTTTAAATACAAGTCGGTCACAGAGATTTTACAAGGAAAATCTCGCAAAGTCTCATCTGGACCTGGTTATCAGCATTCCCACAGTGCGTCGACCAGCCCGACCGGGCCTCGTCGGAATGGGTTATCTGATCCAAACGGCAGCGATGTTCGATCGACTTTTAAAAACGGATGAGAAGTTTGGAGGAAAAATTATGTTTATTTGTAATACGGACCACAAGCCGAAGGAACACT